>JAPZDV010000006.1:208642-308185 GCA_029814665.1 Acanthurus lineatus | reverse complement strand
TATGGAATTACTTCGGCTTTAAAACAAATGAGCACGGTGAAGCCATTAACACCGAAGCACCACTGTGCAAACGGTGTCCCAAAACATGTCTGGCCAAGGGTCGAAACACTTCCAACTTCGCAGAACACTTGAAGGACAAGCACCCAGACACGATGCATAGTTATAGTTATTTCGAAAAGTATTGAAATACATGTTGGTACCGGTACCAAAATGTTGGTATTGTGACAACACTAGTCCTTTGTCATAGAGGAGACCACAAATCTGATCCTGTTAAACCTCCTGATCTGATACCATATAAATTCCTTTAAGGATTATTGCATCTGTAAAAGAATGCACAGTTGTTCCTCATCACCAGTTTTTACCACGTGGTCTCCCAGAAGAAGAACTTGTGTTTGGCAGTCAGGTAGTCAGTAGTGCCTTGTAAAAGGCAAAATAGTGAATGTACAGTGTTCCCAGTGTTAGATGTTTTTGTTTTGTTTTTTTCTTTTGCTGAGCTGTGATATGTGGGAAAGGTAAGGCTGTGTTTACATGTAAACATATAAGATGGGGTAAGTTTGTGCCTGTGCCTGCATGTGTCAGAAGGAATTTCCACCTTTGCACTTTGAGTTTAAATTTGTCACTTTGAGCTTTCTCAGTATTGTTTTCCCTGATTGTCCAGCTGCCCAAATCCAGATGTGAAAAGAGAAAAGTTCATAGAAATGTGATAATAGTGTTAGTTTTAGTCTAAGTCTGGCTTTAAGGGCTGACCATAGGGCAGTGATTATGCTATTCTGCTCTTCTACTATTCTGCTATTCTGCACAGCCTAGAGGGAAGATCTGCAGACACTATTTGGGACTCTAACAACTACTCCTAATGTTCTTTGAATAAAAATCATTAAGCAATTTTGAGCACCTTTTTCTTTTCTAATGAAACAGGAATCACTCAAAGCAAAGGCAGCTAAAGACAGTGTTACTGAGAAATATATGGTATTCAATGATTAAACTTATGTTTCAGTTATTAACTTATATTTAAGTATTTACATGATTAATTTTATGCATGTTTTTTTGTAACAAGTGATGTAAATACAGCCTAATCACACCTGGTTGAATGATACGTAATGAATTTTAGAATTAGAGCAAATAGAAATCTTTTTCTGACGTTACATTCAAGGAAGGCAAGGAGATCTGTTTCATTGCAAGAAGTTATGTGAATAAATTGTACATATCTGTTTTGGTTGAGGAACCTTAACTTTGGAGGAACATTTTTGAGAAGTTGCATAGGCACATCTGAATCTTGTTTCACTCCTGAAACGCTTCTGAAATGCAGCATGACTGTTTTCATGTCTTGTGTCCATCCATCAAGCTATCAGGCACTGATGTATTTTTTTCTCAGAAAAGGTTAGTTTGTTGACTCTGCCTCTGCCCCACGTTTTCTTTCATCAGGCACGAGTTTGACTCTGAGCAGATCCCTGACCTGACCAAAGATGTTTACATCCAGGACATCCACTGTGTTGGCTCGCTGTGTAAGCTCTACTTCAGAGAGCTGCCCAACCCCCTGCTCACCTATCAGCTCTATGAGAAATTCTCTGTAAGCAAAACCTCAGCAGGACTCGACACTTCTCACACACCTTTAATGTTTGGATACAAGTCTGCTGACCTTCAGAGCTTGATTTTTTAGGTTATGTGAAGTTTCTATGCTTACTAATTCCCACAAGGACACTAATATGATTACACTAATAGCACCGATTTCAAGTTTATGTTAGTTTCTAAAGTAAAGAAAGAAAATTCCTGGAATTTCTTGAGTTTATCTTACAGTTATGAGTCACAGACACCCCTAAAATCATAGCAGTGTACTTGACACACCCTGTCATTACAAATGTAGCAAACTGCTCTGTGTGGGACTTGAAATAAAAACCTTCTCCAAGCACAACAGTGCCGTCCCTGAAGATGAAGTAAATGTTGGCTAGTTGTTATGGCAGCTTGGGAGAGGGGAGAGCAGACTCATGTCCCCTCTGTTCTCAGTGCAATGACATGAACCTGGGATGACAAGTGAATGAGCTTAGTGTTGATATCACACTATTATCTCTCTTTCAATCTCTCGCTTTGTTTTCACTCTGCAGGATGCTGTATCAGCAGCAACGGACGAAGAACGACTCATCAAAATCCATGATGTCATCCAGCAGCTTCCTCCGCCGCATTACAGGTCTGTGTAGAGGCACACTGCCCCCCTTTGGCAGACCCAGAGACTATGGATTCATGTTCATGATATGCATTTACATCAGTTATGTGTCTGTATATATATATAAATTGAGAAGGGGTGGGCGGGGGGGTTGTTGAGTCAGACTGCACTGAATGGAATTCATTGATTGTTCCCAGTGGACCTTTACATTGGTGATGAATTGATTTTCCAATCCTTTGTAAAAGTATACAAATTGATGTGAAAAAATAGCTCTTTTATGGCCATTGGTTTGTGTATCACAAGTAAGAGCCAGTTTAATCTGAATAAATGAATATTTGATTCATAGGACCCTGGAGTTTCTCATGAGGCACCTTTCCCACCTGGCAACATTCAGCTACATCACCAACATGCACAGCAAGAACCTGGCCATCGTCTGGGCTCCCAACTTGCTGCGGTGAGACACCATCCTACACTGAGAGTTCTAATATGAATGATTTTTTTCATTGAAAAAAACACACTGTCAGTCTATACCAAAAGCTGTCTTTATGTAGTTTTGATTAAATTTTCTGTTATTTAAATGTCTTTTTATAACAAAGGACTTCTCGAGCCTATATAAAGTCAAGCTTTTGTGGGTGGTTTTTATATTACTCACATTAGGTATTTCTCCGACTTGAATCAGCCTTGATAATGGGCTCTGTGAAGCATAAAGGAACCCTGTCTCCTGCTGTAAATGAGTCATTCTACCTTAATTGAAGGATTTAAGCAGCTGTATGTGGGAGTGTGCTTATCAACTTCAAATGCTAGAAATGCATCTAAAAATAATTTTCCGCAAATTATGTACACTGCCGCTCAAAAGTTTTAGAACTCCCCAATTTTTCCAGTTTTTTATTGAAAATTATTCAGTTTAATGTCTCATTGCACTCTGAAATGAAAGCATGGTACAAATAAGCAATTTGAGTTAAAAAAGAAATCATTGAAGACCAAAATGTATTCTAAAAACTTTTGACTCATCAAAGTAGCCACCTTTGGCAGATATAAGAGCTGAACACACTTGTGGCATTCTTTCTACAATAGAAATCAAATATTCTTCACAAAGTTTTTTCCCAAATCTGTTGCAGAAGTTCCCATAAATGTGTGGCACTTGTAGGTTGCTTTGCTTTCACTCTTCTGTCCAGTTCATCCCAAACCAGCTCCATGGGGTTTCAGTCTGAAGACTGTGCTGGCCACTCCATGTTTTCAAGCTTACCATCTTGTTCTTTTTTCCTGAGGTAGTTCTGGCATAGCTTGGACTTGTGTTTTGGGTCATTATCTTGCTGTAGGATGAACCCCTTTTTCAGTTTTGGGTAACCTTACCTTTTTTTAACCTCTGGCAGTTCACCACTTACCTTTGTATCATTTCAAGCTATTCATTGGACTTGAACAACTTGAACTGTAATAAATAAGTGGAAAAACTGGGCTGTTCTAAACCTTTTGACCGGTAGTGTAACTTTAAAAATTTCAAGGCAGGGAATCAAAAAATCCATTTAATCATGTTGAAGAGATTCAGTTTAAAGTGTAGTATTTCTTCCCTTTTCACTGTTGTTTGTCCATTATTTTGCCAGGTCTAAACAGATTGAGTCTGCATGCTTCAGTGGTACAGCAGCCTTCATGGAAGTCCGAATCCAGTCAGTGGTGGTGGAGTTCATCCTAAACCATGTGGATGTTCTCTTCAGCACTAAACTCAGCACACTAATCCGAGAGGGAGCGGGTATGGACAGGCATCAGCTAGATAAGACCCCTGCTCAAATCGTAATTCCACTACCAAAAGCTGCTTCCACTTGAGGTGTAAACATATGTTCCACTTCACCAGGTCACAACTCACTGTCACGGCCCAAATCCCTGCTGGTTTCATCACCCTCCACTAAACTTCTGAGTCTGGAGGAGGCCCAGGCCAGGACCCAGGCTCAGATCAACTCTCCAGTCACTGAAGACAGCAAGTACATTGAGGTGGGCGAGGGTCCGGCTGCCCTGCAGGGAAAATTCCACACTGTTATTGAGTTTCCAACGGAGAGGTTTGTAAAGTCTTCTTTTAATTATAATGCCAGTTAACACAAATTCTAAATCTAGATCCACAGAGACAGAGGTATTTATCTTACAGTGCAAATCGATTGTATATTCTGTTGCAAAATAAATGTACTTAAATGTCAGTTTGACTCAAAAAACAACTTGTTCAGACAGGCTGATTGCTCAACTCATGCTGCTGCAGCTCTCAACATTAATCAACCTGCAGAATAGAAGAGACACAGCAGTTCAAGATCCACTGTTTTAGATTTACACTTGCCACAAGTTTTTTTTTTGTATTCTTTATAAACTTTATGAACTGAACATTTATATCACGACATGCAACCAGTTTTTTAGAATTAATTGAAGCTTTACCGAAACACAAGCCACACCTAAATTATTTTCATTCAGACAAGTGAAAGAAAATAAAGTCGGGTGAGTCTGAAGGCAACAAAGAAGTAGCCTTTATTGGTCATTTTATCTACGAAATTCTTCATATTATTGCCATGGTGACACAGTTTTTTGAAACAGCTGCTAATTGTTGGGAGATAAGGTGCAGTTCTAGATATTGAGTAGATTCTCATAACCAAGACTCGCTATGTAATGTATACAATAGAACAGAACTGCGACAAACTAATGTCAAATGCCAAATACAAGGAGGAATGAATGATCAAGACTTTGCCGGAACAATATTGTATTGTTGATAATGTTTTTTTTACTGTTTTTTGATAACTCTAAAAATTACTCATTTGGGTGCATTCACGCCTGTACTTAGTTGCCTACTTGTGATCAGATCAGCCAGGGTGCATGTTAGTACCGGGTGTGCACAGCCTGGTAGTGATGCTCCAACTTGCTGCTTTCAATAATCTCCAGTTGCAAAACATATGAGACAGGCTGTTTTTGAACTGCCTGCAGGGTTGGAGTCTGTCCACTCCTGATTAAAGGTTGTGTGTTCTCTGTTAACTCTTGTGTTTTTACACACCATCTTTCCCTTGTGTGTGTAACTTTATCTGACTCTCTGACAAGTTTGAATGCACAAATTTGATAGGATGAGCCGGTCAATTGAAATGATTAATCCGGTCATTAATCCAGTCTTCACACTTAACTCAGTTAAATTCTGAATCTAGACTGACAGATATTCTGTCCTTTATAGTTAGATGCTGGGATGTGTCTCCCTCTGCTGGTTGCTGATAGAACTGCAAACAGAGACATATTTTGCCTGCTCAAGGTGGCTGGTGTCTCACAGGCTGGATCCTGACAGTTTTACACTTGTGCAGATATATTAAAAATGAGTTTTAAAAGTTGTTACAAACAGATTCATGTGACTGTTGTTTTGTCCTGGTGTCTAAGTGTCTGTCAATGAGATTTCGGTATGAGTTAGTGAAATTGCGCCCT
Organism: Acanthurus lineatus; assembly: GCA_029814665.1. NCBI lineage: Eukaryota > Metazoa > Chordata > Actinopteri > Acanthuriformes > Acanthuridae > Acanthurus > Acanthurus lineatus. Next base: position 302,592 of record JAPZDV010000006.1, on the reverse strand, counting down.
AATTGTCTACCAACATTTGTTAACTATAGAAAGAGGCCTCCTATTAAATCAAAGAAGTCTCCTGTGGGAAGTTGGCGTTCCTTCTTTAACCTGGGAAAGTCTTCCTCCATGTCCAAGCGCAAGCTGCACCGCAATCCCAGTGAGCCCAATGAGCTAAAGGCCATGGCTCTGGCTGGTGAGTTATTCCTTCACAGCTGGAATGAACACAGTCACTTTTTTCAAGTACCTAATAATTGTCCAATAAGAGAAGCTTATTTCACTAACTAAGGTTTAACACTGATACCTTTTTAATGTTATGTTTCAGGAGGCAGAGGAGACACAGCAACACTGAGATCAGCTAAAAGTGAAGAGTCATTGAGTTCCCTGCACAATGTTGAAGGTAATTGTTTGTGTTTTTCAGTTCGCTTTGACTCAGCATAATAAGTTTCATCAGTTAGTGCTGCCCATAGCTTATTTCATATGCTCTTTCTACAGTTTAGGCAACTGATATACATGAGGCCCTTTTAGAAAAATTGTTTCTAATTATTATTTTTTTTCTCCTTCAGGAGAGTCAAAGGTGTACCGTCCTCGGCGGCCGCGCTCGAGCAGCGATGCCCTGTCAGCCTCCTTTAATGGCGAGCTGCTGGACAGCCGGCAGCACTGCAACTCCTACGACAACCTGGACGCCACTGAGGACAGCGACGGAGACGACGGGCCCATCTGTGTGCCTGCCCTCATCTCACCTCCCCGCTCAGCTGGTGAAGATGTGGACCTCATCCCGCCAGACATCGGCATGGCCTCCTTGGACTTTGACCCCATGTCTTTCCAGTGCAGTCTACCCGACACCTCCTACGCTTTCCCCCTAGATGACTCACCAGCTGGGGCCGAGGGCTCTGTGTCAAAGAAGAGCCCTGGCGGTGTCTGTGACAAGACCAACCGCTCTGAGCTCATCTCTGCAACATTCCTGAGCAGCCTCACCTCCCCTTTGTTGTCCACAGACTTGAGCCATGTTGCTGGAGAAAAGGTGGAAAGCAAGAAAATGACCACATCCTTTTCTTACACTGATAAACCCACGCAGGCTGTGTCACCTATCAAATGCGGAAAGACCACTGGCTTGGCATCATTTGCCACTTCAGAGCTTTTCTCCACAGAGACGCCTGACAAGAGCACAGCTGGACAGACTGTCTTTCCACAACCATTATCTCCTCCTTCGGCAGCCAAGGACTCTCCTCCCCTTATGGGCAGTGTGCTGCTGAGGGCAGCCGAGCCATCGCTAAGTGAAGCTTTCCAAATGGAGCTGCACTCAAAGCTGGCAGCCTTTGACAGTGTGGACAGTCGAGAGCTGAAGGGAGAGGACGGCGTAAATCAGGCACCAGCTGCCAGCAGCCAAGAGCATGCTGGTAGGGAGCACAAAGTTACCTTTTCTTGTAGTTTTTGGCCTGTGTGCGACTTGTCCCTGTTTTGTTTACAGAATGTAGATTACAAATCAGGTGATAAGTCAAGCTGTTAATTTTATAAATCCTTTTTTTCTGTTTTTTCTTAGTTTCCCAGGGTTGCATGGATTTTGTCTAACATAAATCTTTTCATATGATCCTGGAGCTCTACATTTAACTTCTCCTCTTTTCCTGCCATTGATGCACCTTTTAACCCACCTGCATGCTTTCATGTCTTTTCTTCACCTATTTCTCCTGTGCACATTCATTCTCAAACTACAAATCCTTGTGTTTTTGTGTTCCTGCCAGGAGTCGTAGCTCCGGACTCTTCAAAGGACCTCACACCTCGTTCCCTCAGCTCTACAGCTCCCATAATTGCCCCTCCTCCCCCTCCTCCTAAAAATGCTGCCCGCATGTTGGCCCTGGCCCTCGCTGAGTCTGCCCAGCAGGTCTCCATTCAGTCTCAATCTTTGTCCTCTGAACCCACCACACCAGTGTCCCCTCGGAAGCCACAGGAGGCCTCAAACTCACAGGACTCACCACATCCGTTGAACCCACATGTCATGACTTCATCAGAGGAAGGAGGGAGAGGAATTTCACCGCCACCCAACAGCACTGCTCCAACTGTCACCTCAGCCTCATTTTATCAATCTACCTTTAGTCCTTCAATTAAGCCGCAGCCACCAGAGTTAACCAGCACGATTACCAAGCTAGCAGACAGTGTCAAGTCCTCTACAACTCCACCTGGTACAAAGCCAGAAACAGACTCTACTCCACCAGACACTCCTTTGTACAAGTGTGCCCCACTCCCCAGTTCAACCAGCCTGACTTCTCCAACCAGGAAAAGTCCAGAGAGGCAGCCGTCTGTCACAGGACAGATCTCAGGCCGTACCAGCTCATCTAGTAACACTCCAGCCACCACCCCCGGTGGCAGCTGCAAAGACACTGGAGTCTCAGCACAGCCTGTTTCTGAAGTAAGTGTCATATCAGTTTTCTATATAAATCACTGCTTATAGTTACAAAGGTTAATTAGAGTGTGATACTGAGCTGCAGTAAGCCTGATTCCAAGTAATTAATAACTCATATGCAGCATAACATGGGTGAGTAGCCATAAATAAAGTGTTCTTCCAAGCCATGAGTTAGATGAGGAGATGGATACTACTCTCATCTCTGACCATTAAATAGAAAGCTGCAGTGCTAATGCAGGTATCATAGAAATCATATCAGTGGGCACCAAGGGTGATCCATATGAATTATCCTCCATCCATCAGGAGGGCTGGGTCATAAAAATTAACATTTTGATTAATTATGAATAGTCTGCGGGTCTGTGAAATAATGAATCATTAATGAGGAAGACATTATTTACCCTCTGTAAAATGTGAAGGTATTATAAGCATCCTTTCTGCTTCTGTCAGCGGCTGAAATAAATGGAACAGGGATTTGACTTGTCATGTAGGCAGAGCAACAACAGCTTTTGAAGCCTGAGGATGACTTGATACGAGATTCTGCCAAATGACATGCATTTTGAAGCACAGGCTTTTAAGTGGTTTAACTGGTAGAAGTTGTATGAGCTGGTTTTAATTCAATTAACCAGATTGTTTGATAATGAATACACATTGATTTGATTGATTTAATTTAATGTGCAATGTTAAAATACATTTAGAATATTCAGGTCCCAACTTGATGATCAGGAATAAATTGTGCTCTTACACAAAACTAAAAGTTCATTGGTAGATTGGTAGTCCTGCACACTTGACTCTTTACTTTACTTTTACTACTTAAGGCTTCACTGGGAAAGTCCCAGATCACAAGCAGATAATGTCTTTGATATTTTATGTGTCAAGTCTTCAGCATGTTTAACATTTACTGCTTTCTTTTACTTTTAAACCAACAAAGCCAAATCTGGCCACACCATCACAACCAGTGGAAGAAGGAAAAGAGTAAAATAATAAATGTATACAAAAAAAACAGATACATATGAGCAAACAGACATTATGGATCTATAGCATGCTGCTGTTGTAGTTGAACTGTAGTATAAATGGGGTCAGGTGTTTGGATGGTGACTGTGGTGATTATGACCTCTTGTCTCATTTCAGAAATGCTCAGCTTTTTTTGTAAACTTCTCTAAGTAAATTGGGTGTGTTTGTTGTTTTTTTGTTTTGTTCTTTTCAGGTCAAACCAGAGGACACTGCTCCACCCCCGATCCTTCCAAAACCATCCGAACATCCACCTCCAACCATTCAAAAGCCAAAAAGGCAGGCTCAGGCTGTTTCACTGCCCCAGAGTCAAACACAAACTCAGCAACAGAGCCAAGCTCAGATACAGCCTCATCCTCCAATGCAGCTCCAGCCTCCAACACAGCCTCACACACAATCTCAGACACAGGTACAACCCCAGACTCAACTTCAGCCCCTCTCAAAGGCAAGCGCAAGAGTGGCCCCCACCTCCGCTGAGCCGGTTGAGAAGCCTTGGGAGGCCATTAAACCGGTCCAGCCCTGCACAGAGCCTACAAAGTACCATGACCCGTGTGGACCCACACCCCCAGCTCCTCCTGTCCGCACCATGGAGAGCAAACTTGCCACTGCAGCACTCAGCCAGAGTGAAGCCTCTTACCATATCCTGGGAGAAGGTCCTGCTCCCGGCCATCTGGAGGAATCCCTGCCTCACCATCCTCTTTCTCCTCGTAAATCTTCCACACACCAGCAAGCCTACCTGTACCACGCTAAAGGAGAGCCAGTTCTGATTGAGCCTCCAGGAGCTGCATACTACCACCAGAGACCGATTCCTCTGGGCCCGCAACCTGTGGCACATCACTACCGGCCAGACAGCGTTCCCCCACACCTCTCCTTTGTGTCCAAATCTGAGCCCCAGATACCCTACATTTCACGAGTAGACAACAGATACAGCACTTTGGGCCCCAGGTCTTACCACCACTCTATAAAGTCCAGAGGAAACACCCGCAGTGTGTACATGTCTCCAGGGCCTGGGCATCAAGGTTACAGCCACGATAGAACCCACGGCTATCCCACCATCCGCAGAGTGCACTCTCTCCATGTCCCTTCAACTATCCGCTCAGTGCCCATCCAAAGGACTGAAGTTCCTCCAGATGATGACATGTTCTTCTACCACCGGCCTGTGTACCAGTGTAAAGCCTACCAGCAGCCCACGCCGCAGTCCTCCCAGGCTGACTACCATGTCACCCAGCTGCAGCCTTACTTTGAGAACGGACGGGTTCAATACCGATACAGTCCGTATTCCGGCTCAGGCCCTTTGGAGGCGCCTTTCTATGACATTGATCCCTACGGCACCATCCGAGTGCGGCACTTTCACTCCTTTGGCCGAGATCCAGGAGCTGTTGCTGGTCGACCGGGTGGAAAGGCGACCGGATACCACTACCTCGCTCGCCATGTACTCCCACCTGGGAAGGAGCACAGCTTTGTGAGCAGGGACATGCCCCCCAGTCATGGAAGCAAGGAAACTGCTGCTTACCTAGCTTGGGACCCGGAGGAATCCGAAAGGCTTCGCATGCACTCCATCCGCAGGGAGAGCAGGGCAAGACAGAAGGTCAAAGGCCCTGTCCTGTCTCAGTATGACAATGTTGGCTTGTTTGCACCAGCAGATATGTCTGGCTATGAAACCTTGCACTTACGCAGTAAATCTGACCCAGGTAAAGCTGTACTGGTTGCAGCAGAGAGCAAAGACGGGCGCTACCTCCCCAGACATATGGTGTCTGACCCTGACGTCCTCATGTACATGGAGACTGACAAGCACGTTCAGGGTAGCGCAGTGGCCGACAAGTCAGATGGGCTGGCCAAGCAGAGCGGTTCCAAGAAATGCCAATCCTCTCACTCCCTTCCAGCTACTCTGAGCCACAGTCTCTCCCATCAGCAGGAGAGTGGCCGACATGAGGCCAAGTATGAGACTGGAGACACCAAGCAGGGTGGAGACAGCAGCAGGTCGAAACACTGGCAGCAGGAGAATCCTAACAAGAGGAACTTCCAACCACGTTACGAGTGTCCTGATTCTGATCACCACCTGAATAAAGTGAAAACACCAAGCAGCTACCACAACGCAGACGACCAGCCAGTAGCCCCTAGAGAACAGCTTGCCCGCTCCAAACCGGAGCGATCGCATAGTATCAGAGAGCAGCAGCACTACAGCCAGGGGAAGCCTGAACTTGACAGAGACTTCTCATATCAGAAACACAACACTAAAACAGTGCAGTCCCACTATGATAACTTGGACGATTACCACCCATTACCTCAGCCTCAGGCCCCTGTTCATAAACGTGGAGGCTCCAGCTCATATCCCGCCCCAGGATTTACAGCGAGCCACAGCAACAGAGCGTACTCCACAGCACTGGGCCAGGGAGCCTACATCCAGACTGAGCTGGCCATGCAGAGGCCAGAGACTGAGATGCGTACAGAATAAAGCATTTGGGGGATGTGGGAGTGGGTTGAATTTATCTTTAGCTGTATAGAAGAAAGACTCTGTAAGCAGCCTCTGCAGGACAGTGGACTGTTGTATCACCAATATTTTTGCTCTTCTGTATTTTTAATGAATTGTAAAGAAAATTGTAAGACTTTTTACAGAAAGTCCTGAATGTACCTGAAAATTTTTGTCCAAGAGGTCATATTATTGTGATTGATTGAGACGGTAGCCAGTTGTAATGTATATGATATGAAGACGTAAGGTACTTTTACAGGAACCATAAAATGTAAAATATATAGAGAATTACTAGTAAAAAGGGATTTTTAGTTGTATTTTTGTTTTTCTTCTTAGGGTTGGCGCTGGGTAAGAGCATTAACTGGGATTAAGGTTTTTGCATTTTAGAAATGCATGCACTCTTACAGAACAGTTCTGTGTATTTCACTATCCACTGCGTGTTTTCTGGATGTTACAGCACAAAGTATTGAAGGAGGATACATGTAGGTCATCACAACCACCGTCTGCCAAAATGTACACAAGCAGGCAGTACAGTGTGTCCATGTTTTTGTCTTGAAGAATCCAACTGGGTGTGAGGCTTTGAAAAGGAGCTGCAGTGAGTTACTTTCAGTAAATAATGTTGTGATCAATGTCTGATTTTCTCTGTGACTGTGCCATTTCATGTAACTTTGCTATAAACAGATTTCAATGACTTCTAATGGAATGTTTTGGTACTTGTTTGTTCTTCATTGGAAGAGGGACCAAACAAATTGGCGCAGTTGTTGCACATATGGGATAAAGAGGTGAAGATGGATGAATGCCTGTTGTACCTTTCAGATGTGTAAGCAGATGTGTCAGAGGTTATTTTTTATTTTCATTTTTTGTTTTCATTACATTCACAATACTTCAATGAACTGGATTGACTGAATAAAGCTGAAAGCATTGTCCTCTCAAACATCATGGTGAAGGAAGTGTTGCTGCTGCATTATGGAAAAAAAGATTTGGAGCCTTAAATTTTATTCCTACGGACCATATTTTGTTTACTGTCACTGAAAGTCCATTGTCATAATGTGAAAACATTGTGATTTGTAGATTAAAGATCACTTTTGATGATTATTGACAGTTCAGGGTTGACAGGTGATCTATTGGCTTTATTTAGTTATGTAATGCCTCACTGATTTTGAGTTTAAATGATGAGGGAAGGTTAAGTTTTTTTGCTTTTTGTTTTTTTTAAAAAAAACTATTTGGCCATTTATTTTCAGGCTGAAAACCAATGTATAGTATATTCATCTGATATTATACTACATGCCCTTTTGGTTCACAATTATATATGAATACAATATGTTTAAAGTACATATATCTAAATCCAGGTTGTACTCTGTAACAGTTTGACATGTATATTGCTTGCGGGTTTTGCTCCTCTTGCCTTATCTAAAGCCTCTACCTTCGTAGATGGGGCATTAAGGTAAGGCACTGTGTACTTGAATGTAAAAACACTCTTGTCTCAAACTAGAGGTTTCTTGAGTTAGATATGAAACAAATAAAACTGTTCAGGAGTAGCTATAATCCATGTCTTCTAATATGTGCTTAATTGTTACTAATACACTGATGCTTTATGCAGAAAATTTAAAAATTAAAACCAAAATTTAGTTTAAGCATCACTAGCATAAAATAAAACAATGTGAGAAGTTATGAATAAGCGTAACACTGAAGATGGGACATAATGGTTGTGTGGTCAGCTGTAAGAAGGCCTGGTTTCTTTATGCCACAACCAGCTTTTTAAAAAAAGGTGTAAATAATTGCGTTGCTCTCAAATCAACAATACGTCAGAGTTAATCAGAAATCATTATTTACTCGCCATAGTAGACTGACTTGATCCAAATACGTTGCTTTCAAAAAAGGAGCAGTGTTTGATATTACAGTTAAAGGTTTTCTGTGGAGTTTGACCTCAAGTAGCACTATGAAGCTGTTGTACTTGTCTCACACTCTCCCTCGAGAACGTGTGCATTTGTGCATGTATGCATGCACATACATAGGTGAGGTGATACACAGCTCTGCTAATAGTTTCACATTATTTCACTGTTGCATTGCCATGTTAGCCAGGGTTTATGATTAATCCTAATTTTAAGGCTAGCTGGAAAGCATGTAACCTTGGTGCTCCACTACATGTTGCGTAGGTGTGAAAGTGTCCCAGTCTTCATAGTGTGTATGCACCCTTCATTATTTGGAGGGGTGTGTTTGTGTTTAGCTCACCAGCTTAGTCAGGCATCAGCTTGCCATACAAGTGAGCACTGTTGACTTTCCTCAGGAGTCACAGCCATCTGTTAAGTCAGTGAGCCCATACCGTGATGTTCCATTTGAAAATGAAAATTTCAAGTTTGTAATAGTAAGCAGAACAAAACTATGTTTATCTATCTTATTTTAGGGTCTTTGGGTGTAGCATCCGGCGTTTTAATCATCTTCATAAACTCTGATCTAAATATCCTTCAATCTTCCTCCTCCCCCCTTCTCTCAGGTGAAGTTTTGCTGAGTTAGAGCCCAAACAAATCAATGCTCCTTTGTGTCATGTCAGCAGGACCCTGTCCTCCATGCTCGGTTCACACTTAAATAGGCACTTACCATAATTCAGCTTTTTTAATTTTTCTGCCTTTGATCCATACATTTGTGCACTTTTGAAAAACTCCAGGCAGAGTTTAGATTTTCAGAAACTCTGATGGCAATGTTGCTGTGTAAACAGGGAGGAGCAGAATATTCTGCTTGTGATGACAGATTGTGCTCCATTATTGCTGTTTGATGTCAGAACTTGTTTATTTCTGGTGTGCTGGTGCTTCACTGCTAACAGGACCTTACATGTTTGTACACTGATGTGCAGTTAATCTTCAAATATACTGCAGAGCAGAAAAGACAATGTGCCCTGGAGGTCACTGCATAATTGAGCAGTCCTAAACACTTTTTTGGCAGCCAATGTTGCAGGTTTTGGATGAGAAATGTTTAGAATAGGGTCATACCGCCACCTGTTGGTTTGTCATGCTCATGACAGCGCTTACACTGCCTTGTTTGCGTTTTCATTTGAAGGGAAATTCATCTACAACACTGCTTACATGGAGGGGAATTTTGTTTGAAAAATAATAAGGGGAACATCTGGTTTAAAAAAAAAAATCTATGTACATATGGACTAGACCATATACTTACAATCACACATATCACCTCTATTTTCAACAGAACGCTTACCATAACCATCCGTGCACAGGTGGTGGTAATGTGTGCTAAACTATGCAGCAATGCACCAGCAGAGACAAAAAAAGACAACTTGAAAGAGATAAACATGAATGTAAAATGTTAAAATGGCTTCCAACAGATTTATTAGGCTTCAAGGAGTCTGTTCTGTTAAGAGTTACTGTTAACATTAATTTTGTTTGTTTACAAGAACCCTTTAAATTTTAACCAGCTTTGAAAACAGGCAATATTGTTTTGGTTTACTTTGAACTTTTCTTAGAGGATACAATTTTTATTTAGTTTCACTTCACAGCATTTTCCCCCACTGATTATTTTTGTTTTACTTTTTGATAATAACCCCAATACTAACTCACACCAGTCACTGTGTTACTTGTGCTTCAAGGTGCAAATAATTAAGTCATGATCACTTTTCATCAGAACCAGAAGCAAGGATACTTGAATCAAAAACCAAAATCTTAAAGTACAAAAATGAAAAGAAAACTTCTTTTCTTACATCTGAAAATTTAAGTAGCCTTAAATGGCACATGCTGGTCACCCAGTTAAAACATCTCCATCCATGATGTTTTAGGGGAAATTATAAACAAACCACTGTGATAAGTATGCATCACTTTACTTTTAATTTATACCTTTTCTAATTTCTACCTCATACCTTTAAACTTAAATTTGTTTTCTTTCTTTTCTGTTTTATCTTATTAACAGTCAATACAGTGAAGACATGGAGATTTTTTTTCCACTTAATAAGATTTCATGACTCTAGTGTGATGAACATACCAAAAAAAAAACAAAACAAAAAAATTCTACACTGATGCAGGTTGTCATCTCTACACTTTTTTGAGGCTTTAGTGTGGCCCTTCACTTTGTGAGGTTTTCTACATCTGTTAATTTTGTCTTTGTAATAATTTCAATTTTTAGTTATTTTTTGAGAGATCTGCCATACAATAGACACTGAACAGTACTTTAGACTAGGACCCAAAGATAGTAAAATTAACATATACTGTGCGTATTATGCATTCTACTGAAATGAATTTTAAAACATTCTGTATTTAAATCTAATAAAGTACAGTGAAGTAATTTAGTTAATTTCTTCATACAGCACAATACACATTTCAACAATTACAGTTTTACAGTGTAAAAACAGTTGCTCCAATGGCAGAGGTGACCTACATATTTTATGCTTTTCTCCAATAAGTCTAGTCCCTGTGTTCTTTCTGTTCTTTGGCAGGAAAACTGTGCATCATTATTTCAGGGTGTACACACAGTACACATGCATTATGGAAAGTCACACTGAACTGTTGTTTCGGTTTTTCAACGTTAAATGCTTTTTTTTCTTTTTTCTTTTTTTTTTTTTTTTTTACATATTTTATCCCATTTAATTTGGATACTACCTCACAATTCCATTGTTTTTTTTCCTTCTGTCTCAAATATTTTTAAAAAAACAAAACACTGAACCTAAAAAAGGATACTTACATGTTAAAATCAGTAGTAGAATATCTGATATCCAATTTAAGGGAAAAGAAGTTATTCCACAGGGTGGCAATACTCTGTTACAAGTGACAGTCCAGCAGTCAAAATTTTATAGGTAGCAGTAGCCAAAGTTCTTCAAGTGCCAAAAGTAAAAGTATAAATTTTAAAATGTCCCATTTTAAAATACTATACATTATTTAAAAGCATGGCATTTTATTTATAAAAGTAAATATCTTTTCAATATCAAGTAATATAGTAATGGAATATGTCCTATTATTTATGTATTAATAATTTTGATGTGCACGAAAGGAGTAACTAGGGCAAGAAGTCTTTTAAAATTGCTGCCTAAGTGTAGTAGACTAAAGTCTCAGATTAGAAGTAGACAGAAACATAAAAAGGAAGCACACAAGTTGAATAAATTTGTTTTATATACTTTTTATTTTCTACTCCTTGTCATAATATATTGTATGGCCACTATGCCTTGTATGTATTTGGCAAATTATTTTTAGTTCTAAATAATCCAATTTATTTATCTCTTTCTTCTGATCATCTTTTCCCACTTTTCTAGGGTGTGTGGTCAAATTCTGGACCTTTGTTGTCATTACATTTGGTTCCCTTACTTGTTCTATTAAATGTATATCTTGCTGAATTAAAGGAAGATTAAAAAGTTACAGTCTAAAACTGCAAGTTGTGCTTAATAAAAAAATATTTCATAATTATAGGTGTTACTTAGTTATGGTTATTATACGTGTTCAAAACCAACAATATTTCTGACAAAAGTTACAGCCGAGAAAAAAAGTTACAATGTTTACAAATGTTGGCAGTTGCATTATGGGAGACCATGGAGATGATTGACACGGCCGCCATTTTGCTCCAGCCTCCCCTACTTCCATTGTGTGAGAGATAGTAAATATCTGACACTGCCAGACAACCACAACACACTTGTATTCGTGCGAAGAAAAAGCGGTAAATTCATCCTCGGTAAGTTAATTTTTTGTCACACTTTTTAGATTACTGAATACTATTCAATATTTTGTGAGAAAAATGAGAGAGATTAAGTTGTTTTGTGCTGTAAGAGCTTGTTATTTCGACGCTGTAGAAAGGAGAAAAAGCAGCTGCCCCGATGCCCAGGCAGAGAGAAAAACGGCTCACGTACTTCCACTGCCGAAATATCTGCTCCACTTTCATAAGCGATTTCTGCTTCGCTGTTTGCCCTGAATATACGATCGATTCGCACGCTGTGGCTCTTATTTGATAGCTACACTTGTCTCCTATGTTTTGTTGTTAGTCTTTTGTGCAAACATTGTTTGTTTTTGAGGAAAAATGTCAAAGTTTATGTCCTGCTCGTTGGCTGTATAATGGTAGGTTCATTTGGGTCTGCGGCCATAATCTTGCGGTATGAGGCGGGGCTAAGGCTGCTCGTCCCGCCCTAAAACCATGCAGAATGAAACATCATTGGACCGATAGTGCGACACATACACAGCTGATTGGTCTATTTCAGAATGAAGACTTGTTTAGCGGTGTGATTGGTGTGGTCGGGAGCACACAGCGTGTGGATAGGCTCGGCGCGGTATGTCAGAGCGGCTGCCAAACAGGAGAAAAGTTTTCCCAGGCGGCCCATTATGACTGAACACCAAAGACTGAGCTAGACCGGGTGTAAAATGAAAATGAAACGTCTTGCTAAGTGGACGAAAACCTACAAGTGCAATTAGAGTCCGCTGACACGTATAGATATTTGGGAGCGAACGCTACTTACATACAGCGAAAAAGGTGAAATCTCAAAACCCTGAATCTAATATGATAATCAGCAAAAAAGTAACCCTCGTTCACTTATATTTTTGAAATCTTTCATTTCTTTTTGTCAGCTGGCAGGTCACTAGGCTGTTAGCTTGAAAAGAAAGAAAATTTGTTCAGAATGCTCATGGTAACAACGATTACTGAACCCCAAAATTAATCTAGTAAAAATGTGTGAAAAACCAAACAGTTATTGATGCCTTTAACAGTAAAACGGGTAATAGCATTGTAGATGTTGTATAAAATGGTTACTCTAACATGTTACTAGCAAAGTAATTTGTTATTTTTTTATTTTTCCCTTCAGGTGATACTCTGTCGTAATGGCTCGTACCAAGCAGACAGCTCGTAAGTCAACTGGTGGAAAGGCACCTCGAAAGCAGCTGGCCACCAAGGCTGCCCGTAAGAGTGCCCCATCCACTGGTGGAGTCAAGAAGCCCCATCGTTACAGGTAACACATTGATTTCCCTCCAAACAGACATTTCTTTGACAAATTAAAACAGCACTGAAGCTGTCTTTATTAGAATAAGATGTTTTATAAACCATTGCATTTCTAAATTTGGTGTAAAAATCACAAGTTCGTCCTCATGTTTTGTTTTTCCATAACTAAGACCTCTTGGTGCCACAAAGTTGTACATAGGCAGCATTAAAACATGTCTTCATTCACATCCCTCAGTCCATTCCCTAGGTTGTGTGTCGAGCCTCCAGTCAATCATTAATTCCTACTGAACAGTTAAACTTGCTATTTGTAGAACTGCTCACAACCCAAGTGTTTCACATTTGGCAAGGCAACAGGATGTTAACTGAAATGAAAGCTCAGTGTTTAAACTATTGGGTTTTTTTGTTTTTTATTTTTAATGTCACAAAGAGCAATTATTCTTTGGGTTATGCTAGACTGAGGTGACACAGTGTATTGAACTAGAGTTGTGGGTTGTGTGTTTCAGGCCTGGTACAGTAGCTTTGAGAGAGATCCGTCGGTACCAGAAGTCCACTGAGCTGCTGATCCGTAAGCTGCCCTTCCAGCGCCTGGTGAGGGAGATTGCTCAGGATTTCAAGACTGACCTGCGTTTCCAGAGCGCTGCCATTGGAGCCCTGCAGGTGTGTGTGTGTGTGTGTGAGCAATATATTAAAATCTTCATCAGTATGCTTTCCAAACTCTTAACTCCTTGATTCCATTACACATGGCTCACAAATATCAAACTGAGTGTTTTAGAAGTAAACTGGCTTACTTACTTAAAATGTGTTGATTTGGACATTTTTCTTGACTTTTTTGCTTCCACCAGGGGTTTAGTACACATAATTGTTATTTATATCTGTTATTTAATGGTATTAGGAGTTTTCACAGGGTGTTTCTTTTTTAAAATTAAACAGACCTCAGTACTGTTATTGTATCTGACTTCCTACTGTCCTGAAATACACTGCAGCGCATTCTGTGGAATCCCATCATCTTGAGTGGCACGGCATCACAGCTAGAACTGGTGGGATCTGTGGATAAAACTGACACACCTGTGTTAACAATATGTCCTTTCCTCTCCCTGCAGGAGGCCAGTGAGGCATACCTGGTGGGTCTGTTTGAGGACACTAACCTGTGTGCCATCCATGCCAAGCGTGTCACCATCATGCCCAAAGACATCCAGCTGGCACGTCGCATCCGCGGAGAGCGTGCTTAGATGGCCTGATGTTTGACTTCTGTCCTGTTTTTCTTTACCTGTCCCTGACCTCACTCCTTTATTCTAGCCCACCCTGCCACCCACCTGCCCTGCCACATCTACCTGTCCCTGTCACCCTTCTTCCCCAGCCTGCCAAGCTTCTCAGTAGACTTTAGAGTAATCCTGATTATGAAGAGATAGAAATATGTTGAAGTCTGGTCTCTCATAGGTTTCTTGTCTTCACCAAATGTTCTTAGGGTACCTTTTTTGTGCATGTATTGGTTTTGCAGATCAGATGCACATATGCATACATACTCAAACATATGTGACTGGTTTTGGGTGGGTTTTGTTTCAAAACATATAGCACCTTTAAGCTCACCAGGGCAGAAGGCCAGTGGGCGTGGTCTGTGTGGCAAACAGAGCTGAAGCAGAGGGATGTGGCCGAGGGGCTAGTCTGCTTAAGGGGAGCTGCAACTTCCACAGCAGGGTGCTATTAAAACTAGTCCTGAGGCCTCTGTCCCGTCTGAACTCCCTTCACCCTCTACACCCCCACTCCCCCCTCGCTCAGCAGCTGCAGCTACACGGCTCACTGTACCTTTACGAACCACCTCTGTGATCTGCACTGGGAGTGGTCTGTTGGTCTGTTTGGGTGGATGTGCATGCTCTGATCTTTCAAGCCACTTGTACTCAACAAATAAGAATCTTTTGGTTGCTTAAGAATATCAATTATCATTGTGGATATGGTGTTTATTTTTTTTACGCAAATAATTCATGGATTAGCATCTCTTTTCTTTGACACTTCCAAAATCCTGACATTGAAAGAAAAAGCAATTAATATTGTCAACATGATCATCAGTTTTGTTGCAGTGATCTTACTCGCTATAGAAAACCAGGAAGGGCTTCTCTGTTTTCCAAGGCAACTTCTATTCTAATGGCAGCCACACGGGGGCGATGTCTTACCGTCTCCTCGTCTATTCAATTGTTCACAGTAGATCACTAACCACACATTCTGCTTCTGTCTCTCTCTCTATATTCATCTCTACTGATAGGCTTTAGACTTGTCACAACAGTATGAATTGACATTATAGTGGAAGTTACACTCTGCATGTTTAGGGTCTGTGTGTCTCTTGCACTCTATAGATCTGAACACATAATCTGTCCCTTTCTCAAAATTTGTGATACACAATATAACCTCATATTTGTTTTCTTTTATATTTTTCTTATTCCTTGAGATTTTCAGACGTATAAATAAGCTGATCTTTGTATTTTCCAAATTTCTCATATTATGGTGGTAATAAATAGGTGTTAAAACAAACACTAGTTGGTGTGATTTATTTACTTGACTGTGTTTTACTGAGGTGCTGACATGCTGGTGGTCATCTTAAAGTAAGGTTGGATATGATTAAATGCTGAGCAGGCATAAGAAATTTAAACATGATACCTTTCAGCAACAAAAGTGCTTGACATAAGAATTATTTCAAGTAAATATACAAAAGAGACAATTAAATATAAAAGGACACAAACCCTAAAAAGGCAAAAAAAGCAAAACCCTTAAATTTGCAGTGCAGTGCAAGATATGAATTTATGTTCTCAAGTTGAACAAAATAAAATGCAAAGGCAAATAAAGTTTGAAGCCCTTATGTAAAAGGACTGACTACTGGAACAGGAATTTGTTTCTAATATGTGGAGCATAAAAAAATAAATGCTCCTCTGCTTAGTTTTAACTCTTGAGATGGAAAACAGGCCTGTCTTAGACAACCTGAGACTTCTGGACGCTGAGCAGCAGATCTGAAGTGTGTTTAGCTCCAAACCACTTAGTGCTTTATTAATCAACAGCAGTAAATTCTCTGACACACAGGAAGTCAGTGTAAAGATCTAAGTAATTGAGTGATATGAACCCCATTTCTGTTGACTATTTTTGCAATATTTGAGCCCACAGTAGATAAAAGAAAGGACCAGTTTTTTCTAAATCCCAATGAGATGTAATTCCTGTCATTTCTCGATATACTGTGTTCTTAAAACTGAATTTGTGATTGTCTTTGTGTAGATAACAGGTATTATTACATGCATGTATGCTGTAACTACACCAAGATTTCTGACTTTGTTTTTTCTCCTTAACATTTGTAATTAGAGGGTTGCACTGATTTGTAATTGTTCTACAATAAGACAAATACATTTCCACCTTTATCTTTGTTTAACTGGAGAAAAATTTTGCACATCCAACTTTACACAGTGCTTGTAAGCCCTTTGGGACCATAGTTACCTTGTTATATCAGTATGTAAATCTGTGTGTTGTCTGCATGATAGCCATAACATATTTTTATTGCTCTCCATAATCTGCACAAGTTACAGCATGTAGATGATGCACAAAGAAGAGCTGACAGTGGAGCCTGGGAAGTCTGCATGTCATGTTTTGAACACTCCAATTTGCCATTACTGATCAGCACAATGCAGTTCTTGTCCTTCAAATAGAACACATAGGAAACATTGCACTGCCACAGCCAGCAGCCAACACCAAAAGCTAAGAGAAAGGGCTGGTGACTGTCGGGGGGCTGGGTGGGGCAGTAGAAGGTTGCCATAATCATAATCTAAAAGAATATATATTAATGATGCCTTTTGTAAAATCTAGATGAAATTGTAATTTTAAAATTAAAAAAATAAACTATCCTAATCAACAGAGTGTTCAGAAGTAACAGCCTAAGTGGCATGTCCAAGTTGCCCACATATGGCATTGCAGATATACAGACTGTTTGGCTCTCATGGTACTTTCTTGTAATACAGCTTCTGCCACTAGGTGCCCATACTGACTCATTTTAGCCTCTGGTGTGCCGCAACCAGCAGGGTGAAGAAGTTGGGCGGTTGAAGGGAACCACTGCTACAAGCTAAAAGTTTCTCACTAGTTTTGGTTAGATAGCTAGTAAATGTTGGTAATGTAAACACAAACAATGAAGCTCACGGAAAACAGTCTTTATCTGCCAAGGAGAGGAATGATGCAAAACAAAGCAAAAAAGGGGAATGTTGGCTAGACTTTTCCACTTTGGAGACAGTTCTTGGCTGAGAGAAACATAAAGTCTGAACTTGCCTTGTGTCTTTTAGAATGGTTAATAACAATTTATGTTGGCTATTTAGTGAAACATATCTCCAATGTAATTAATTTCATCATAAACTGCAACATTTGGGGATAAACTTTCCAGGGTTAGGGTTACATGATATGAATGTCATGTCAGTCGTTACTGACTGTTGTTGCTCAAACGGTGCTAAGTAAGCTCTAATGCAGTGCTTTGCTGTCAAGTTACACTAACACCGCTTGCAAAAATGGAGACACAGTGTTGGCAGTATTATTGGGACTAAGTCATAGTTTTAGTATTGCTTGAATTTAGATCATTCTTGCTCTGCCGTTTTAACAAATTTACTGTATTTTATCAATGACTGTAAATTGCAGTTGTATAAACCTACTGGCCAATAGATAAAAAACTAGTGTTGTCAGTCACTAGTCTTGCAGCACTGTATTACTGTT
The DNA here is from genome assembly GCA_029814665.1 of Acanthurus lineatus. NCBI lineage: Eukaryota > Metazoa > Chordata > Actinopteri > Acanthuriformes > Acanthuridae > Acanthurus > Acanthurus lineatus. The sequence goes on along the minus strand of JAPZDV010000006.1, from coordinate 285,097 downwards.
ATCATTTGAGACGAGATTCAAAGCTTTGAAACTTTCCTTTGAAATATTTGATGAAAATATAAATTTTACTACTGTTGTGTCACAGTGTGAAATATTAGGTGCAATACTGCCCCCTATATCGCTGGAGCAGGTACCAAGATTTTACAATGGCACCTTTTGTCTACCACTGACTTTTTTCTTGAGTAGTGATAATTTTTACTTTCACACTTTTGCTTGTACTTTGGCATTCACACTTAAGTAACCTAACTTGTAGTTTTAAGTATTTAGTTTTTTTTAATCAAGTATTTCAACATTGTAGTCAAAGTACTTTTACATCAATGATTGATTACACATTCAATTTGCTGCTTAAAGATACTGAGCACTAGAGTTATGAAATAGTTGTTTTGATGCCTCTACATTATTTTTTAATGAAGCCTGAGAAATTAATTTTCTAATTATGTGAAATAAAAAATCTAACTTAAAAAAATCAAATAAGAGAAACATTAAAGGGGTGTTTGTGCAGAGAGGCAATAAAGAAATATTTGGATCCACGTATCAACAGCAATAGAGAGGGTTTAAATTTGAAAACATTAGTACCTTCTGTTGATTTACCTGACAACTAATAATTTACAGTGACAAATAAACCAGTAATCATGGAAATCTGCTGTTATTATGATCTTCCAAATGAAGTGTGTGTCCTGAATTGTAGTGTGTACAGTAATTCATAGTTTTTCATTTCTTGTTCCAAACGTCCAAACATGACATAAATGTACAATAATATTAAAGCAGCATTCACTACTACTATAATAGTTGTAAAAAAAATAGTACTATTTACTACTACTTTAATACTACAATTATAGTGGTATTTAGTAGTAAATAGTATATTAATAGTTCTATTTAGTTTACAGTCTTTTACCCTTCTCTGTTACAGTCCCTAAGTGTGATCTACTGGATTTTTAATACTGCCTTAAAATAGAGGCATGCTGTAGCCAAATCTGTTTGTGTTTTTGTCCTGTAACAATTACTTTCAATTTATTTTGAGACCTTTTCAGCACAGGGTTTCTTCCAGAGACCTCATGCTGTGTTTTTTTCTGGCCTTCACCTTCTTCAAGGTCTGTTCAGTGCTGTCCATCCCCCATCACATCTGCTCCTCCATGGGATTACAGCACAAATGTCTGTCTGAAACTCTCAGTGCTGAGGGGGAAGATTACAAGTGCACGGCACCCTCCAAGAGAGGTTAACCAATCAGGGTGCGCAAACGTAGGGATTAACCAATCACACCACAGAGAGGGAGGGCAGAGGGATTAAACTGAGAACAGAGTGGGATTAGGTCAGAGTTGAGTGCAGAAAAATGCTTTGAAATATCTCTTGTTACTCATATACTTCTCTCAGTGCAGTAGATCTGAATTTGTAATGAAAATGTTATGATTTTACGTGGTTAAGGACATGGACCAAATACATTTACATAACATCAAAAGAAGAATTAGTTGTTTGTTTGTTTATCAGAATTCCATCAGAAATCTCTCATTATGTGATACTTTATCAAGCATTCAATTTAGCTGACAGGACTTATTTAAAAATTGCACTGAGTTAATCTGATCTGAAATAACAATACCTTATGACTTAGAGTAAGATTTATTGATAATATTATCGTAACTGCTCCAACATGGCAAACATACAATTTGAATTCAAATTTAAAAATGGAAAAAAAAATTGAAGGAAATCATTGAGAGGCTGGTCAAATGTTATTTTGAAAAGACAATGTTTGTTAAGTAGCAGAGAATCAGCCCTCTCTTATCATCAACAGCTCCCACAACACACAGGTCTGTGAAATATTTTCACATGTTGGATGTCACAGTTAAATTTGCATGGCAGTAATCAGGTCATATGGGGATTATCAAGTTGTCAGAGGAGTTGGGGAGATTGGTAGAGTGGTGGGGATGGTGGTGTAGGGAACCCACTGAGCTGATATGTCAATGTGTCAGAGCTAGAACAATCAATAAAAGAGACTCTAGTAAAAAGGCTCCATTAAACTGTGTTGTTTTTAATGATCCAGACGTTTTGGAATGTATGATATGTTATTTTTGGGTATAAAGAGGACAAGTGGGACGCAGGTGAAGTGAAGCAAAAAGCCAGAAAACCTGAGAGAAAACAGGCAGAGGTAGAGAGGAGAAATACTGCAGAGCTGGAGGAAGAAGATGGAAAGATGGACAAAGATAGAAAAGATGGAGGAGAAAAGTCAGGAGAGAGCCAGGAAAGAAAGGGGAGGAAGAAAAGGCCAAGGTGGGTGAGATGGGTGAGAGACAGAGAGACAGAGGGGGATAGGGCAATAATCCTGACTAATTCACTTAGGGCATTGGTGAAGGGAGGCTAAGAGGATTGGGACACTCCCAGAATCAGATAAGCTAAAATAACCAAGATGGAGCAGTGAGAGCCATGCAGGGCATATGACAAACATGAGGGGTCCAGACCCGACCACAACACGGCCACTTCACACCCACACTGTGTCCACTTCACACTGACCTCTCACTGTGCATCACTTAATAACTCTAACTTCATCAGAATCAGCTCAGTTCCTAACAAGCTACAAACATGCAAACATGAACTCTAATTCATTCAAAGCACAAAATAACAATGATTATCAGTGCACAACATGGTGAAGAATAGATCACTTTAATAAGTCACACAACTAAAACAAAAGAGCTATTTTTTCATCAAACAGATTAGGATGATAACACTAAAGGCTAACACTGTGATACGTAACACAAATGCTCAAAAATATCTAAATGCAATCAAATTAAATATTTAAATGTGGCATAAATTGATAATAATAATAAATAAATAATTAAAGCCTGAAGGAGGAAGTGACCTATAGGACTTCAGAGCTCCTTCCTGTCAAAGCAGCTCTCCTCTTTCTCTATAACAATGCAAGTTTAAAACAAAACAAAACACATGTAGTGTGTTGTCACTGAGTCAGTCATGTTAAAAGAAGAGGTGGTTCAGTGTTTCCATTCTTACAACTTCAGTATTTTTCTACAAACGCTTTAAAGGCTTTTTTCTTATTTAACATAGCATGAAGAAGACAACAGATATGATTTGCAGTTAGGCAGCATTGACGACAGTCACTGGTCCCTTCATTACCAAAGTCATTCAAATAAAAAGCTTTTCTACAGAGGTCACCTTAAACAAAATAAAACAAAATCTTAACAAACAAGAAACTGAAAATCAAGGATGACAAGTCCACTAGCTGAACTGCTTCACACTGTCTTGTATGGAACTCATCCACACATATGACATGTTGATGCACATGAACGTCACCTTTTCACACTTTCTAGAGGACCTGGAACTTCCAGGAGTTTTGGTCTTTGTGATCCAGGCAGTCCATTGTGGTGAAGCCCAGTTTCCAGGCCTGCTGGTCCTTGTAGTCCAGGCAGTCAACAGAGGTGAAGCCCAGGGAGGAGGCTGTGCTGTAGCCCTGTGAGGACAGGGAGGCTGGGGACTGGCTTAGAGAGCCCCCCATTGAGGGCACAGTGATGGGGCTCAGGGCGCCCACGGTGCCTGACAGCTGAGAGTGCATGGGGGACAGGTAGGCACTGCAGTCCAGGCCTGTGAAGTAGGAGGTGGTGCTGGCGTAGCCCTGGGTGTAGGCAGACGGCTGGCCGTAGCTCATTGGGTAAGGTGAGGGCCGCTGCATGCAAGGGGCCGAGGAGGAGGCCAGGGGGTCGGGCAAGGGTGAGATGGCCGGACTCCAGATGGACACTGCAGTGTTTCCAGTGCTGGAGCTGGGGGCCAGACTGGGGCCTGACTGGGCAGAGGAGGGGCTGTAGGAGCCAGATGGGTTAGGAACAGGATCAGGAGCACTGGGCTCCTGCACTGGAGAAGCCTTCTTTTTGGGAGGGCGGGGCTTGGATTGGCCACTGCTTTGCTGCTGCTGCTGACGGCACTTTGCACGGCGGTTTTTAAACCAAACCTGGAGACACAAAGAAAAAGTCACAACATGTTAGTATAGAAAAATAAATGTCAGATATGTAGATATGTGTCTTGATTTGTAAATAGTCAGACATGTGGGATGAAGAGGTGAGAAGGGACAGGTGTGACTTAACTGAGGTGTTAAACCTTTAATAAATATGCAGATAATATTGATATGACTCCTCTCCTGAGAGGACATGTGTTGCCACTGTCACTGTAGCTGACCCTCAAACAGTGAGCAGTATCCATCAGGACTGTGGCCTACTTCTCAAGTACCTGCACACGTGACTCAGGCAGGTTGATCTTGAGGGCCACCTCCTCCCTCATGAAGATGTCTGGGTAGCGGGTCTTGGAGAACAGTGCCTCCAGGATGTCCAGCTGTGTCCGCGTGAAGGTGGTGCGCTCTCTGCGCTGCTTCCGGGGAGTGGCTGCAAACCCGAGGGACACACGGAGGGATTATTATTGAGCGATGACATGAATTATAACGAAGACTCTTATTTTAAAAGGAGCGTGACAGTCAGTTAAAAGATGTTTTGGTTCTATTTTTTGTTTTTTCATTGATGTGCCAGAGGCTGACAACAATAAAATATTAAAAACTTCACACTACATTATGTTACTGTCTATGACCCTAACTTCTGTTTTTCTACAGGCTATTTGTGGAGAAAAAGTCACCGCTGATTATATCGGATTATTCCAATAGTCACCGGTTCTTCGGGAAGTTTCCCAGACTAGAAGGAGACAGTTACATTTTACTCAATTGACTATAGTTTGTTCAGTCAAAGTCGTAGCGTACATCTGCCTTGGTACACAGCCAACTGCCTAGCTATGTTTGTTTGAGAACAAGTATGGTGAGGACATGTAGTCAGAGCATTTAGCATAATAGCTGTCTGCGTCAGTCTGGGCCTCAGCTGCGAGCGTCAGTGACGTGACAAAATTTCACATTTTTCGAGGGGAAAAGTGAGAAACATAAGATAATATCTTATTTCAAATATCGTCAGAGTCCTGCAGACACTGAACTGAGGAGCGGGCACAGATTATCCGCCTTTCCATTTCAAAAAGGGTTCAGTGGCTCCGCACAATAACAAATTTGACCGTGCCAATATATTATATCTATTAGAGTAATGTCGAAATTGAAATATAAACTTTTCTTTAAATCGCGTCTGTCATACGGAAAATTGCCGTAAAGTAGGCCATCTCATTATTTCTTTTGCTCAAATCATGTGGTAAAGATAATTTTGTTGTATTCTTATTATCTAAACTTTTCTGTGCTCTCATGAAACAAATGGTTTATCTTCTCTAATTTATCGTCGGTCTCTACAGTTCAGTTTGAAGCACAGCCCGAGCGTCTCTTCGCATCATTCAAATAAAATTTTAAAAACATCAGGAAACAAACAGGTAAGTACAAATAAAACATAGGGTATATTTAAATAAAGTAGTTTATAGACCAACTTACATGGATAAGCGACGGTTGTGTGTAACACATCCATCCCGGGTCCAGGCAAATTTAACCCGTTCATGGTGTAATGAGGTTGCTTTATGTAGGACATCATCCTTGCAGCAGGCTTTAAGTCCTGTCCCTCACTTGTCGGACACGCAACTCAACAGCCGAGGGCCCCACACAGCTCAGCTGGGGCAACAAGTCGGTGCGTCGGATCCAACCGGCTGTGGACAGAAGCGGAACGCGTCGGAGTTCAGCAGGGAAAAAAACAAAAAACTCAAAAGTGTTTTTTTCTTTCTTTCTGCAGTTTCAGCTTTTACTGTCTGTCAGCTTAGCAGCGGAGCACACTGCACACTGCAGCGCACTCAGCATCCGAACTGCGTCTGCAAGGCAGATTTCACACAATTAAGTCATCACACAGGTGAAGTGGCCCCCGGATGCCTTTGCGCCTTGGCGAGGTTGCTCCACTGAGTTTCTTTACTGGCACACGCTGCTAATTAGAGAGAAGAAGTGGCTCCAGCAAACCCCTCCCACTGTGCACACACACACACACACACACATACACACACACACGCTTACACGCTCACACACGCCCACTCAAACGTACACTGTCCAAAGCAACAGGCTACACAAGACAAACTGCGCACAAAGTTTATTCTAATAACAAAAAATTAAGGTTCTAGTCTTTTCATTGAATGAACCCTTCTCATTGGAATTAAAACGGAGGCAGGGTTACAAGTTTACATAGAAAGTGGTTCACTAATGTAAATAATCTCCTGAGCAACACATTAATCACAAATAAATCTACGTTATATGACAAAATTTCGTATTTGTTGTTGATTATGAACGCATACTACTACTAAATTTAACAAATACTGTGTGCCCTCCATAGTTCACATTTTTTTTATATTTCATATTCCTCATTTTGCTGTTTAAGAGGAGAAATTAATAGCAAAAACAGCATGAATTTCTGTATCAGAAATTATGTGAATTTAAATGCTAGTTTCCCTCCAGTTTCCCATTTTGATCTCAGTCAAACCTTCTTTCTTTCCCCTTTTCCTCCTACTAATCAGCTGCAGTTTATACATTCACAGATAATAATTGACAGATTATATTTATCTCCAAAAGAGCTGCATACACACATGCTGCACACACACACACACACAAACACACACACACAAACACCCAGATGTACAAAACCGACAAAGCTCATTTGATTTATCATAATATGCTTTATCTGAAAAGTAAGTATCTTATCTCCAGATAAAGGGAGGAAAGACAGAGCAATCCGTTCAGTAGTAGAGCAGGAAAGGAGGCTGAAGGGAACTACGCATAGCTGTATAAATGGGAAATAGACAAGTCGATGTGTTCACTGGGAAAAAAAAGGACAAGAAAACAGCAGAAGATAAAGAATGTGGCCATGGGAGGAATCAAAGGTGAATAGAAAAAGAAGGAGAGAAAGCAACACGGACAGAGAAACCAAAGTGAGACATCTGTTGGAAGATACTGGAACCTATAGACAGTTTAAAATTGAAATTTAGATAGAAAAACAAGGGATTCCCAAAACCCCACTTTGTTTTCGTGGACTAAGATGCTTCCAGTGCTGAGAGAGTATGACTCAGGAATGAGTATGTGCACATGTATTGTGACTTAGAAGCAGCTCTGTGTATGTGTGCCGTGTTGTGGTGCACATTGTTGCTTTACATCATGGTCTGAAAATCTTTAGCAAACTTTTTGTAACTAATTGAATTTAACAATTTTTGAATTAAGACTGCTTTTATTTTGTCCTGATTATTTTTCTTTACTGTTTGGCCTCAGTTTTTGAATTTTATGATTTTTTGTGTATGATTTAATTTATTTAGGACAATAGATCATTTGGATAGTTTGTTATTTTGAAATTCTGTATAATCACTAGTATTAGAAGTGGCAGTCAGTGACCAAAATGTGAATTCTGAGGAAGGCCTTTTTAAAAAGGGCAATTTTTTGTGAATGTATTTCAACTGATAAAAAGGATTGTTTGTATAATATTAAAACTGTCCAGATGATGTTGATGAGATGATGGCGGCACAATCTTCACCCAATAGTGAAACAGCTCGACATGCAGCTGCAACAGCAAATAGGGAAGTGGGGAAGAGGACTGAGCTGGTATAATCCCCGGCCGACTGCCCCCCCCACGCTGGATGATGCAGGCATGCCTTTTCTTTTTTTAAGGCCTGAACAGAGTTTGTGTTCTCCATCAAACAGGCCAGCATAGGTCTGAAAACTCAGTAAGATGGGAAATAAGAAAGACAACAGGTGGATATGAGATGGACAGAGGGGGAGGAAGAGAGGATGGGGAGCAGGTACACAGAGGGAGGGAAGGGGAAGTGAGAGGGATGGAGGAGAAGCAGGTGAAGGGGCAGCGGGTGGGGGAGGCTCCGGCTCTCGTCCCCACTGACACACTGCTGCAGTTAATCCAGATTAGAGTGTCTAAAACAGGTCGGCTAAATCTGCAGGCCAGCCAGCAATACAGAGGCTGCTGTCAGCCCCAATCACTCACCCTACAACACACACATACATACACACACTCACACACACAGACACACTGTAATAATCTCCTCAGTGCAAACCAGGTGCCACCAGCAGCTCTGCACAGTCCGCCACTAACCCCCCCACCCCCAAGTCCAGTTGGAGCTCCATACTGTCAGACTGTTTAAAAAGAACTCACACGATCACACAAAGAACACCATACACACCACTTATTGTAACTTATATTGTGGTTTCAAAGTAACTGTGATGCCTCGATTCATGTGACAGTCCACATTTGAGAAAGTCCATTAGTAGATGTGACAGCGACCCTCCCTGGGATTCAAACCCATGACCAACGTGCACTCCTTCAACCTGCTGAGTGTGGCCCAAGATGTTCTGCAGATCTAACATGTCTTTTTTCAATTAATTTGGCATGATGAGGCAGGAAGGTGCTGCTCAACACCTGTGAAAGGCAGTTTCACATTTTTAAAATCACTAATCTTATCTAATCTATCTATCTAAAAAAACAGTCTTTTTTTGAAACAGTCTAAACATTTTTTAAACTGTCAGTACAATTGTTACAACACTTTCGTGGTACACCAAAACTCTACTGCATGTCTGCAAAAGGTAGGAAGTCGCACAAAACATTTCATTACCTTTCAAAAGCTAGTTTTTGTGTCAGTTTTCACCATCAGAGAAAAGTTGTTTTGTTATCCTTTAAGCCATACTACTCAAAATGTTTGAATGCTTTTCCACCATGATAGTCACAAATTACATTATGATTATGATTGCCACAAACATACATCCCCATAAAAAAGCTAAATCAAATAAAACAAACAAACAAACAAGAAACATCCCAGGAAAAATAGTTAAGCAATGTCGATTTAGTTAAATAAAAAAACAGACAAACAAAGAAAAACATTTCTACCTCTTCAAAGAAGGCTACATAACACTAGAAGTTCTTCTTTTCATGGACTTCCCGTCAGTCTTGTTGGTCTGGCCAGAGATTGTCATCAACATCACATCTGATGTTTTCTCTTGTGATGTACTAGGGGAAAAATCATCCTTGAGTGGTGCACCCATCCCTTTGACTGTTTACCTGCTATGTCCCATGCAGCATTCATGGCATTCAACAGAGACATCTGATTCTGTGGCTGATGACCATATTCTTTCCACCTCCAGACTGAGAAGAACTCCTCTTCTAGACTAATATACCAAGAGTGTGGTGAAGAAACTCAATTTTCATCCTTTGGTGTGTTAAGTGTGACAGTTTGGTAAAAAACCAAACCAAACAAAAAGCTTTGTACCCCCTCACAGTGGGCTACCTCGTTCCTCCATGTTCAAAAACAATAGTGATTGTGCTGTAAGAAAGCTCCATATATTTATGCTTCCAGTGATTGGTTGATAGTGATTCCTAGTGCATTACTCTTAACTGGCAGGTCTTTAGCCAGTTTACTGTAGCAGACATCAGAAACACTCCATGTAGTAGATATTTATAACATACATGAATGTCTCACAGATTTTGATAATTGGATGGATCATTTTGCATGTGATGTTCAAACGAATTGAAGAATGTTTATAAGCTGTATAGAGTTTGACAGTTTTTGCTGAGAATCAGCTAATCAGCTTTGATCACTGAGCCATGTACCAGTGATTTTTGTGCAGATTTGTAGAGAATTATTTTACTTTCTCTTATGCACATATGTACCAAAACAATGCAATTTGCTTGAATGAATGAGAAATTCTAATTTCTTACAAACTAATTGTTCAGAGATTTGAGCTTAATGTTTTGAAAAATGCTTATCTCATTTGAAAAATGAATGACTGAAACAGTCATATGTCTGTACCAGCAGGCCAGTTTGTTCTTTTACACAGACAGAGCTTCATCTCAGGCATCTCAGTATGTGTATTCTATCTATTGCATGGTGCATCAAAAACCTTTGAGATTGTTTCTGTTGTGCACCAACAGTGTGTTACACAGTAATGTGCATGTAGCAGGTGCAAGTAATAACTTTTGTAAGCAGTTATTCCAAGTTACATCACTTTGTTGTCAACAGCACCTGAGTTACCCATGTTTTTGTGGCCACTACCACATGCCATTTTCTGACACCCGAGCAGAAGCAGCACTGTGTCAGAGTGTGTGAGGATCTCCATCAATAGGCCCAGGATGATCCAGACTTCATGTCCAGGATCATCACCAGCAGCAAGAGTTGAGTCTACAGCTATGATCCTAAACAGTGGTCTCTGCAGCAGTGAGCCTGCAGAAGACATCTCCGGTCCAGAGTGCAACCAAGAGCTTTTTTTTTTTGACAATCACATGATTGTCCCCTGGAATTCATAACTCAGGGTCAAACTGTTTACACCATTGTGATGTTCTTCGGCATCTAAGGGATTTTTTGGTTTTTAATTATTACCTACTGTTACCTAAGTACCTATGCACATTAAAGTAAGGCTTGCACAGAACAGCATCTAGAAAAGCATAACTGTGGTGGAGCATTCCTGTTGCCCAAACTGACCTATTCTGCCCTTTAGCCCTGCCTTCTGGTCTCATCAAGGATCTGCTCCACCTATCTCTCCAGTGCGCTGGTCGTTTTCTAAAGGACTCCTGTTGCGCCCTTCTCTTTCTCCCTTTTGGAGGTCATTGTCTCCACTTCTGTCCAGCCCTCTATTCTTTAGCTGCCAGGCTATTTGTACCTGCACCTCACCTCAGCTAAATAAGCCAGTTTTAGTTATTGATTATTTATGGGGTATGAATTGTTAATAATCAAGCTTAAGTTGAAATCCTTAAACAAACTACTCTTTCTGTGCTTGCAGAGAGCTGAGAGAACACAATTTCTACTGCATGTTCTCTTGAGTATTCTGTGAAGATTATCTTAAGGCAGAGTACAAGATCTGCTTTTTTAAGGTATTGTGTGGGTTCTATGGCAATGATTTATTTTGGACAAAGTCTTTCCATCCGTTTTATATCATGCGGTCCAGCCTGAAAACTTTAAACCCGTTTTGTTGACTTTCACTGCTTCTACTGCATTCAGCCTTAGTTGGCAGTGTATTTTTTATGAAGTAGAGTAAAAATTACAATATTTCCCTTTAATATAAGTCTTCAGACTTCAGTAAATGTGTAGGATATTGTTAATTTCCATCACTAGCAAACTAGCCTAGTATCTTGAATCCAACTTTGGAGTTGATCCAAAATCAGCTATACTGAATAACTATGCATATACAAACAAAGAATTTGACTCAGGTTTGAAGTCTTTTTCAATATTACAAACAGATCCAATAGAATTAAAAATATATTTACAATAAAGACATACCACCAAAAAAAACCCGACAAAATGCAACAGTGAAAAGTAAAATAAACACAAAAGTATTTTAAATACAAATTGACATAGGGTGTGTGTGATCTAAAGCACCAGGGCTCCGCAGCAGGTGGTTACAATCCCCCAGAACATCACTGATGTCCATTTATTGAGCACTAGTGATATTGATTGATATCATTGGACCCTCTGCAGAACCCAAAAAAGACAATATCCATCCGAGTCATGACCTGTTCACACTGCTGTTTTCTGGCAAATAATAGATAGATGGATAGATTGATAGATCAATGTCTATATACAAGACAAATGTTTTTGTAAATTGTTAATAAAACAAATAATGCTAAGTGCAGTATTTAATTTTCTACTTGTGAGTTTGTATTATATTGAATGTTGTTTTTATTGTAATGTTTCTGAAGTTTAAAGGTATTACATTGAAAATTTTAGTTAGTGTTACAGTTCATTTCCTATCTGCTTTCCTCTTACTGTAATGTCTTTAATCCTGTCATTGAACTAGTCATTATTTAATATCAGTACAGACAACATCTCAGTAAAGCTCACAGCTGGAGCGCTAAGTCAAAACTGGAACTTGTTGGTAAGTTCAATGCCCATTTTTAGCGTTCCATATAAAACTACAGCCACAACAAACTTCTAATTCAAGGTACATTTGTTTGTGTGTGTGTGTGTGTGTGTGTGTGTGTGTGCGTGCGTGTAATGAGTCAGGAGTTGCACTGTGAGGTGAGGTGTGTCACTGTGGAGGATGAGTGATTACAGTGGACAGTAATCCTGCAGATGGATTAGCAGGTGGTATTAGGAGAAGTGGGGGTGTAGCACACTGTCACAATATGGAGCAGCTCCGTCTGCCTCACCCCTGCAACGCAAACTGGACATTATAACACAAACTGTCAAATGGTCCAACAACAGGAGCCATGCTCACTGAACTTATGGGTTATCAAGCCTAAACTGTTGTAACTAAAGCAAGGCTGCTGAGTTTACATGATGATCAGTTCTTTTTTTATTTATCTTTTAGGATTTTGGAGCTTTCTAAAAGGCAGTGACTGACTTTAAACATTAAAATCAAAAGTGTCTTAGTGTTTTTTTTTTTTCATATTCCTGGAAATGCTATTCCACTTACACTTTTATTTTCAGTTTTCACTACCCCATACTTACACATGACCTCATGACAGTAAATGTCTGGTCTTATTAGTGCTTCATTTTGAAACAGAACTTAAAATCTATTTGGACTCCAGTTATTCACTTTCGTTTTTGTGAACTATGACTTTGTCATATGTATTACAGTGGTGGATATAGAGGATGTTCTGTATCCTTAATATCAAAACTAAGAATGAAGATTTTTGTTTTGATGGTCGTATGGGGACTTAGTCGGAAATAACACATCTTATGCAACGTTCTTTTTTTCCCCTAAATATCCCTTTATATTATGCATTCATCCCAGTGGTACAGCTATAATAGATGCAAGTCTGTCAGATGTTAAGTAACCACTGTAGGAAAATCCTCCTGTTTTAAGTATATCATGTACTGAGAGTGATCATGTAAAAAAAGGTTTATTCATTTTGCTGGTCATATATAATGTCAAGTAATATATTCCAGTTTTGTTACCAACCTTTCGTGGGTTTTGATTACAAAATACATATTTTTATGATCTTAGTTTACTTTCTATGTCACACATTAGTGTGAGTATGAGACCTGAGAGTGTTATTGTACAGTGTTACAGAGCTGCAACGGTGTTTTGATTGTTAAAAAAGTAGTTTTATTAATTTGGGGGTCATTCTGACTTTTCAGCCTCAACGATAATTGAAACATATTTCACTCTAATTGAGCTTGTCTTGGTGACATCTGCAGTAACCAGACCTGCAAGGAGTGGGTTGGTTAACTTTTAACCAACAAATAAATTGTGAGGAAATGTGTTTACAACATGATCCTAAAAGTTTTTTGTTGCTTATTTTTCCTATGTAGCTAAATATTTTTCACTTGTCGGCTTATTCCATTAAAGATCAATAGTGGCAGATCAGGTAGGAACACAACTCTGTTTGGTTCATCTGTGCCCTTTATGCACCTCAAATTCACATAATTCAAAAGTTTTTCTCTGTGGCTGTCATTCATGTATGTTATCACATTTTTTTTAATGGAATTTCCCAGTATTGTTATCACTTCAGTCAGGACTGGGATGTGAGAGTTCTGTGAGGAAACTAACAGGCAGGTTTCTGATTCACCATAGTAGAGGAGGGAAATGTACAGGCCTGTGAGACTGACACCAAGTCAAGTTAAGACTGAACCACAATGACTGCCGGTCAGTTTTTGTTTCACTTAAAAACCTCTGTCACCATTTTACCAACTTTAAACTGGGTTTTAAAAAAAAGGGTGTGGGAAAAGGAGTTCCTTCTCTCACACATGACCTTAGAAAAATATATATTTTAAATTTGTATTACTTAACCCTGCTTTTCCAAATAAGCTTTGACAGTATATTCCCGAAGGTTACCACAGCATTTATTAATTATAGATGAGTTTTCTTCAAAAGATAAACATTTTTGTAAACTTGAGACATCAGGGTTTTTTCCCTCATTATAATTGAAGCATTCTTTTACTTATGTATACTGTGAAACAGCTCACAGCTTTTCTTTTCCCTGCAGTCATGTCAATAACTTGGTGAGTGAGTTTTTACTGACATCTGCTGGACAGACATCGTCAACTGCGTTTGCTGTGTCTAACTGGCTGTAAGTGTATGAATGTTGCTGAATAGACAGTGCAAGTAAATACATTTATTTTCCCATTGATATTCTTCTGTCTTCTGAGAGTGTCTGTATGGTATGGCAAACTAATTATTAATCTACAAATACAGTGGTGTGTTTGGATTCATTTAAATACAAAATTCTGCAGTCATTTAAAACCCAACATTGTGGTTTTGAAGTATTATGTTTTACTCTTGTATCTGAAAGGTTTTCATTACCTGATGAGTGCAAGTAACTTTGATCACTGTAGACATAACCTTAACTTTTGGTAAAGCAATTTTGGATCATAAATAACCATCTGTAAATAAAAGACATTGAACAACAGGAACAGACAGAACCATAGAGAAAAAGGAAATTATTTTATCGGTAGCATAATCATCCTTAAAGCGCAAAACATAACAAAAATCAAAACTGTCGGTGCTTCAATCTGGGGTGTACTGATCAGTAATTGCCGTTAGATGGCAGGATCGTGCATGTGATGCGTGAGACCCGTCATTATTTTACAGCACGAAGTAGAAAGGCCATGTGCTGCCTTTCGGGGCTCCAGGTGGTTGCGGAATTACGCGTAAAAGTACAAAATTGTCTTTTGCCATAAATTCTATCACTTAACTTGAAAATCATTCAGATTCACGATGTTACAGGATGAATAATTATTATTTTTTTAAATCAGTCAACTCTGAGCAGCATTTTAGCGACAGAGTTGAGACACCGGCTAAACAAAAAAAAAACCAAAACACCCCCCCCCAAAAAAAATGAACATAAATAAATGCAGAAATAACGACAACAGGAGAAACTTAAAACAAACCTGTGGAAATGGAAGATTCGTGAATTAATTCGAACGCATTGTGGGCATACAAATGTTTTTCCTATATTTGTCGAGTTTTTAATGAGCACTAAATGTGATTTATCCGATAAAAATAAACGCAGCACTGTCCAAACCCGGATGTTTTGCTCCACCATACTGAACCGTACTGAACCGGCGTTAATTGAGATGAGTAATTAGTCTGCAAATAACGGAGTTTCTAAGAAGCAGAAAATAAAACCAGTAATCAATAGAATCAGTGAAGCGTTCAATCTAAATCCGAAGTTTTACCGGAAATTCTTGTTTTGTTTTTTTTTTTTTATTAACACTACATTGGCTGCCGTGAATGGACTTGGAAAACAGGACAGCTAACAAACAACCATGAACAGTTTTGATTTCCAGTGAAATTAGAGAGTTCAGTTTGCTCTTGTACGATGTTTCGTGAGTCGTATCCCTTCGTGGAGGACAGTTTCAGCCGCTTCCCGTCGCAGAGTAACATTTACGGGCTGTGTCAGGCCGGAGAGCAGGAGCTGTTAGCGGCCACTCTCAAAGGGAAGGTGGTGTGTTTCAGATACCAGGAGCTGCAGCAGAAGATCCGACCTGTGGCCAAAGAGGTTCAGTTCACTTACATACCAGGTACCGACAGCAACATCTGGGCCCCATTGATAAGAGCCTGAACACCTGACCAGAGTATCCTTACGCATTAATGCAGACACATTTATTAACACTTTATATATACTATATGTTGTATAATCACTATGTATTATTATTATATTATTATTAGATTACGTTTTATTTCCTATCTAGTGTTTTGACAGTTGTTAAAATAAAACACGCGTCAGTTGATCATCTTTTATTGGTCTGCTTTATGTTTGTGCGCGGGGTCCTAAATCAAGAGGCCAACACACAGGTACATCCATATGTGAACAACATATATATTTAGTGGTATATTTAGTGAAAACAGGGTTATCAATTTACTCGAGAGTTCCACATATGTGCAAAATTAAGGTACCTTCATTTCATTTGTTACTTTTAAATGCTGCTGTTTTATGCATCTTTTCAACATTTTAAGTATTTTGTACCTTTTACTACATTATCTAACAGCTGTTACTAGTTACTTTAATATTTTACATGCCCAGCATACAGTGAGTTCAGGATAGTACTACGATAGTAACCTTTTTGGAAGTACAAATTATGCAATGCATTTCAATCCAATAATACTTTCATCTTTGTTTGTTTGTTGTTTTAACATTTTCTTTTCCCTATCAACAGTACATACTAATTATATCATACTGTCATTGACAGTTATTATTAATAATTTTAACGAAAAATACAACATCAGTGTTTCTAATTGTTCAATTGCAGCTGTTTATCATGTTTAAATGTTGACTGCATATTAAATCCTATAAAAATATATTCTCACCAATTGACAATTTACTATTTTATGAACTGACCTGACTGTTTTAGCTTTGTTTTTTCTTTTTCCCATTATATCCACAATGCTGATGATTATTAAAAATTCTTATTGTGTTGGAATTGAATAGAATTGTGGTAAAGCAACAATAGTTATCTCTACAATTTGATATAGTGGCAATTGGGCCAGTTGATTGTAATATCTGATTTTGTCTGTATCATTCAGACAAAGTTATTACATCTCAAGTTGACTTTGACTTACAGCTGAACATTTTGCACAGGAGAATATCAAGATATTTATCGGTATCGCCATTTAACCTAAAAAATATGGAGATATGAGTTCTTGTCCATATTGTCCGACCAAATTGCTATATAGCCTAATACTTTTTATAAATTTACTTTTACTAATTACACAGTTCATGTTCATTTTAGTGTCATCCATTATAATTAGTGACTGTAATTATCCTTCTTTAATAAGGTGTTGTATCAAGGATTGGAAATTTTAAACAAAATTTATGTATCTTCTTCAGGTAATCTGACCAAACTAACAAAGCTGTGGCCAAATCAGTATTTGAAGAATAAAGTACATTATAGTTAAAAAATGTTCAGTAATGGGGCACTAATTTTGTGTAATGCAGCTATAGTAACTGATGAATTAAGTCCTGAAACTTTAAACACCCAATTTTGTTGCTTGTTGGTTGATGCTACAAACATCTGATCATTTCTTCTTTATCTAGTTGATGCAGAGATCGTTTCAATTGACGCCTTTAACAAGTCTCCACCCAAAAGAGGCCTGGTGGTTGGCATCACATTTGTAAAGGTATTTTCATATATCACATCATAAGTCATAGTAGGTGTATACTTTACTACAAATCCTTTCTGCTTTGTTAATTATGGCTGAACTCCTGCAGGACTCTGGCGACAAAGCCACGCCATTTCTGAACATCTACTGTGACTACGAGCCCGGCTCAGAGTTCAACCTCGAGTCTATCGCACGTAAGTGATGCAGTGACCAGATGTGTTCGGTGCTCACTCTAACAGATGTTTAATATGCTGATGTCAGTGTGTTTCTCTGAGCAGAGAGTTGCCTGAATCTGGAGTTGCAGTTCACACCCTTCCAGCTGTATCACACAGAGTAAGTTTGCTGCAGCAGAGCCATGGTTCACTAACAATGAACAGTGCATGCTAAATGCAGAGGAATTCAGCTTACCCTGGCTGTTCAGCCTCATACATAGCTCACATGAAGTTGACACTGAGTTCAGTTGCCATGGTTACAACCATGGTTACGACTGCTGCAGGAGCAGGTTTGGTTAAGGATCACAGATCAAAACATATAAACCAAACCTGCTGACCAATCAGCTGTGAGGAAAAATAGAGTAACTGCTCCTACAAGATCCAACAATAGAAACAAATACTGCACTTACACTGAAGTTAAACAGCTCAAAGTGACATCATTTTAAACCAGTAACAGACCTGCCTGCAGTAACAGAGTGTTTTTCTAGAAATGCTGTTTATGTTAACAGTCCAATCAGTGTCCCACTATGATTATAAAACATAAGTAGAAATTACCCCAGTAATACCCTCATCAAGCCTGGTTTGTAGTTGTGTCCTTTTTTGCGTTTTTTTCCTTTCTGTTTCAATAGCACAAAGTGGTTATTGATTACAACAAAAACTCAACATCAGGCCAGCAACATTCCAATTGCAGCCACTTAACAAGTTCAAAGCAACTGTGTATTAATTCTATAAAAATAAATTCCATATGATTTATAACGTAACACCTTTAATATTATATAACCATACTATTTTTACTTTTTCCATAGCAGTGCTGTATAAACGTTTACCCTATTATAATATTGTTGCTGCAATTAATGAATGTTACAGTGGGAATAAACAATTTGATGTAGTCTCCTTCGTTGTACAGACCACTTTATTTAGACAGGAAGGTCATCCACAGCAGGCAATGATGCTTTGATAACAACAGTGCAAAGATTACAGTACATTTAAAGGCAGTGGATGTAAAAACATTTCAAATAAAACATTAACATTCACATCACTCACTGTCTATTAAAAGAGAATTAAATTATTAAAATAGAATAAAACATCTACATTCACAGTGCTGCAGAAGAGATTTAAGTTGATTAAAAGGGATCAACCTGTCTTTTCAAGAATTTATGCCAGTGTTCCAGTTTTGTGGTGCATAGTAATTTGCTGCCATTTTCCAAATCCCAGTATAAAGTGATTTTCAAGAACCAAATAGTCATGGGATCAAGTTCAGATTAATCCTAATTTATATTTTAATAGACATGAGAGATGCTCAGGAACCAGTGCTGTTCTCTTCTGGCTGTGAAAGACTGCCATCCTACCTTCTCATATAATAAACATGGATACATTCTGTAACCATTCCCAGTCATAAACCTGAGGGCAGAGTGACAGACTGCATCAATAGAGTTTGAGAGTGGAGGCAGAAGAATGCATATAAATTACATCAGTGTAGTCCAAAACGGATAGTATGCTGCTCCGAATGTATTAAAGCTACTATTATTACACACTGTTTCTAAACATATCAGTTTCATTTTATATGTAACCCTCCACTCCTGTTCTCATGTGTGTCATGACTGACTTATATTAATAACTCTGCCTCTGACTTCAAAGTAAAACTGTAACCAGACTTAATGCTGTATCATATTCCTGAATGGGTTGAAGTGTTTTCTTGATGACAGTAGAGTTTATTTGAGTGGAAATGTCAGCGGGCTTTTCTCTCCATCAGAGTGCAGTGTGACGATGGAAGCAGAGAGACAGTTTTTCTGCTCAGTGGTCATGACCAGAGGATCCACCTGTACAAAGAGGTCAGATCAGACGCACACGCAATGTGTGTGCGTGTGTGTGGGTGTTTGTGTGTCTGTGTCTGTGTATGTGTATGTGTGAGTGTGTACTTGTGCAGCTATCCTTGTGAAAACCAATTTTTGGTCATTTGAGTTTTACAACATGAAAGTAGGGACATTTTTTGGAAAGTGGGGACATTTTGGCTGGTCCTCACTGTCTCACAGGCCTTTAAAGGGCTATTTGAGGGTTAAAACTTGGTTTTAGGGTTAGGTCTAGAATTAGGTTTAGGTTAGGGTTAGGTTAAGGGTCATTTAGTTTTTATAGTTAAGGTAAGAGTAAGGGGCTAGGAAATGCATTATGTCACTGAGTGTCCTCACAAGTGTTGCTGTACAAATTCATGTATGTGTGTGCATGATAGGATTTTAAACAAAACCTGAAAATGTAGATTTTATTTAATTTCTATTCTTTTCTATCAAATTTTAATAAACATACCAACAGACCAGGCGTTGGTATCATCTACTGTTTGTGTGTTTTGAAAGCAGCCATAGAAACAACAAGATTCACTGTTCTGTCAAGCAGAGGACTTGTGGATTAAAAAGAATTAAAGCTACAGGAAAGCTTTTTATTTTTTCTTAGAAAAAGATAAAGCAAGATGTTAATGTGTTTTGCATATCTGTAGGAGACGTTTACTTTGATTCATCATGAAACACCAGAGCACCTCTCATCCTGACTCTCCTGTCTCCAACAGAACGCCTCCCTCCACCAGTTTGAGGAGCAGCCAGTGGAGAGACTCTTCCCTGAGCTCCAGGAGCTGCCGAGCAAGTTCGTTTGAGCCCCTTGACTCAGTTTGCTCCATATTTGCTATTATCTAAATGTGTCTGTTGGCTAACTGGGTGAACGAGACTATCAACAAACACATTCAGACAAATAATTTTTTGGCAGTTTACTTTGTTCTTTAATCTTGACTTAAAACAGTATTCTGTTCATGCCTAGCCAATGGGGCTGATATATATGAAAGTGCTCATGTTAACCCCCCATGTTTCATTTACACTGTAAAGGAGAAAGTAAAAAAACACGAGAACAATGTCTTAAGACATCAATAAGTTCTTTACAAATAGAGTAACAAAAGTAACAAAAGAGGACAGCAGCCATATGAAATGTGATACACAAAGCACAGTGGAATCAGTCATAGTTGGATAGGGTTTTGGTTCTGTGTTTAATGTGTTTCCCTCCCTCCATGCAGTGTGCTATGGCTGAATGTGCTGAGTATCTCTGGTGGCCGGCGGCTCTCAGCGTTTGGCTGTCAGAATGGCTGCGTTGGATTGGCTCTGGTCAACCAAACAGGACCAGGTGAGGGAAGAGACCAAACATGGAGTGATGACTCTCTGAGATTCAGAGAGGTTTACATGTGTAAAGACAACAGGACACATTGGGGGGTCATGAGGGGAACTTCTGTACATCACCTCGTATTGCTCACACATAAAATTCTAGTTAGAAAAAATGATCAACTTTCTGGTTGTAATTGTGATTTAGAGATGTTTGGACTTTCTGACAGCTAGAATGTTCTGACGTTGTGAAAAAAACTCCAAAAGTGTAAACAGCCTGCAGCAACATGGCTGCAAAGCCACCATCACTTTCAGTTACATGTAAATGAAAACCTGTATAAAATTTCTGAAATTGATTCAACTAATGCAGAAAGAGATAAACATTATATGTGTTTATCTGGATTCACTTTTTAAAGTACCTGTTGCAAATACTCAACACAGCTAAAGTAGCAAACAGGCAGTGTGACAGACAGTGTGACTACATTGCTAGCAGTGGGATTACCATCTTGATCGGTAAACACTCCCAAATCAAAATGACAATAGTTTTTCCTGTTCTTTCCATTCTACAGAAATTTGAATGTAGGACATGTTTAAAAAAAATGCACTTTTTACAGGCTATTTCCCTGATTAGGTGCTATTGCTAATTGCATTACTAAAAACATTAACACTGGCTCCATTTTATTCTGGTAAGGCCACATTTAGAATGACTCAAGCTGTATATGAACAAATGTTGGCTTCTCGTTCACCTGAATGGAAGGTGGTAAGGTAAAACTGCTTCCAGAGCTGTAAAATTTTGTCTGCACCAACAGCTGTTGTTCAGTGTTTTGTGATTCATGCCTTACCAGCAATGTAGGACTCTACTGTAGAATATGCAATACTAAGACCCTAAAACTGATGGAACAACACAGAATTCAGTCATCAATTATTTTACAATTAGATGTGTTATTTACACCTTTGTCATGGCTGTAAATTTCACATTTATAAAATGTGACACATTGCATTGTGTAGTGTGGTGTACGTGCCATGGACACTGCTTGTTTCATTCCATCGTGTGAGCTACTGGGGGCACTACATAGTGTATAAATTCCACACTCTGGCTTGGCATTGTCACACAGTAAAAATAATGCTTGCTACACAGAGTGATTATGATTATGACACCCTAAAGTGAACAGTGTTGAGAAATAAATGTTGGAGGCAGGAATCCTGTATTCCCCTCTGATGGGATTTTCTAGATAAATGTCTTTTATAAAGTTTCCATCTTGGTTCTATATGAGGTGACTACAAGATGCAATAATCATGAATATGGACTATTCCCAGTTGTGTTTGATGGATGTTTTGTGTTTGTTATCAGAGGTTTTGCAGAGCTGGCGGTTCCAGTTTGACAGTCCAATCTCTACAGTGCTGCTGTTTCCTCTGAGCTGCCACACTGAGCCCAACGAGCCCAGAGGAGAGAAAGGTATGTTACTACTCACTTTAACACTCTCTGTCTGTCTCTTCTTTGTGTTGCTTTTTTTAGATATGAAGTTTAATTTATGTCTGGCCACACTGTGGATAAGTTTGGTTAATATCAGGATTGTTTGACTGATTTTCTGTGTCGTATTGTTTGCAGGTGTGGAAATGGAGAGCTACAACCTTCTGGTAACCAGTACAATAGAGATGGCAGTTGTGTACAGGTCTGAATCAGATACCTTTATGAAGATTTCACTGGTGTAATCACTTGGTTTGGTGAGTTTAGAACAGTGTATTTCTGTGTCTGTGTTCTCTCAGAGATGTCCAGGAGCGAGGCTTGTCTCACTCAGTGTGCCTCTCAGAGAGTGACCAGTGGGACGCAGTGCTTTGTGCTCTGGTCATTGACCTAGATTTTGACGGGCAGAAGGAGGCGCTGTTGGGAACATACGGGCAGGTCAGGCTGCTCTTTACTAATGGACTTAATTAATTTTACATGCTTAAAAGGATAAAGCTAATGATATTCTATTTTTATTGTTAATTAATACCATGAAAAGATTAAAACCAACAATGGTTTGTCCATCTCAGTACAGTCTGACTTTCTCTGTGTGACAGTCTGTGGCTTTCAGCTCTAAAGTCTATTGGTTTCTGCTTTGGGATAAAATGCTTTAAATAAAGTATTTAAAAAAAAAACTCCAAATTGTATTCCTTGTCAAATGTTACTCAAACTGGAGGAAATGATGCATTTGAATTTCAGTCTGCAACCATGAATCAACCTACATTTGGTGCTCTAATTAGAATTTTCAGTCAGCAGGTTGGAGTGTGTGGGATTACCACAGTGTATGTGTTCATGGCAATACACACACGTCACACATGCAATAGAGCAACTCACTGATGTAATTTTAATAGTTTTTGAACAGCAGTAGAGTTGCATAGCACAGAGAGATTAGATATATCAGGCTTTGTAATCACTGTGTTTAGGTTTCTCATGGGATTTGTTGACAATAAGAACATACAGAATATCACCAGACTTTTCTTTAAGTAAATGACATATACAGTACATCCATATATATTCTTGAACATGACATAATAGGACATAATAGGTCACTTTTCAAGTGTCTGATTAGATTGACTGATGAAGTGACATCTTGATCATCTGCCTTTTTGCCATGTAGGAACTTCTGTGTTACAAATTCCAGCCGGCGAGGAGTGGACAAGATGGGCAGTTTCAGCTGCAGTGGAGGCGGAGCTTCAAGAGTCCTTTGCTGTCCATCATCTACTTGGACTTAACTGGCGATGGTCTGAGGGAGCTGGCAGTCCTCACACTGAAGGGACTGCATATCTTGCAGGTATGTAGCAGAAAGCTGTATGACTCTAATTGACCATATAAATAAAGGCTACATTGTAGCCACTTGTCAGGGTCTCTGCCTCTCTGCTGTTGATCCTACTGTTCTACATACTGGCCTAATAAATAGCTGCTGAGTCAACACAAAAGCATGTTGTTGAACTGAGAAAAAGATGTTTGTAATGAAGCAGTGAATTGAAACCAGCATTAGAAAATTGCTGGCCTCTAGTGGCCATGAGAAGAACTTGCCTGAGGATTGATAGAACTAATTTTACAGCCTTTTTGTCTGCTTTGTCTCCTCTGCTCCCTGGATCTGCAGTAGCCTGTAACTGTCGATCAGTTTTTATGTAGGGACCATACAGGCTTGAGAATTAGAATAGATCTAATACACCTCTCTGGTAAAGACACAATGACTAAAAACTTAAATAAAACACTCTTTATTTCTTCTCTCAACGACAAGAGCAGTTATGTGATGTCTCCTGTATCATCATTCTTTCTCACTGAACAGTTGAAGGCGAACAACCCTAAAACCCAAGAGAAAAGTAGTACCATGAACAATGAATTTCTCACTTCATTTTCCCTTTCAGTTTTGTCAACATAGAATTTAACAAGAAAAATGCTGCAACATTTCTAAAGTAAAGATCAGTGCTGATATTTTCGACTGTGTATTTCATCCAACTCAATCCAGTCTGTCTCTTTGATGTTGTATTATTTTGTTCTCTGTCTTTTCAGCACAGTCTTACTAGCACCGCTGATTTGGTCCTTGAGCGGCTCACCCAGAGGGTGTCAGCACTGACAGTCAGCTCTGAACTGGAGTCAGCCGATACTCGAGACATGGAGGAAAAGGGTGCTCCAGATAAGGAAGAGGAGTGTACAGCTCAAACACCATCAAATTAAAAAAAATCAGTGCCTTGTGTTTACATGTGGAGGTCCCACTGGTTCAGACTGAGGTTTTGGTCTAATTTACAGGTGTGATTACTTCTGTTACATTTAGTTGTGACGATGTACACAAGTTAGAAAATCAAACACCACATCATCCCATTTACCACCCAAAACAGCTGCACTGTTTTGTGGTTGGACACTGAATGAAGGTGATAGTCAAAGAAACTGATTTCAGAGCTCATGAGATGGTGTGCTGTAAATAATGTACAGTGATTTGCAGATAATAAATGATACATTTGGATCCATTCGCTCAATGCTGTGGGTATTTGTACTCTGTGTTGTTACTGAATTCTTCCTTTGTGGTTTTGTCTTCAAATTAAATATCAAAATGTTGCTTTTGACAAATCAATGCAGATGTTAAAGAAAGGGGATGTTCCCAGAGAATTCCAGAAATAAGTAGACATTTAGTGACCTCAAGCGCAGCTCTGGCATATTTTCATTTTTTATTAGAAGAAAAAATATAATTAAATATATAATATATAATACTTATCACAAGGTAATATCACTTAACTCAGACATGTCTTCTATTGCTTTGTATTACACAATACTAAAGGTCCCTCCTGCTGTAATCACTGCAGCTAAGGTTTTCTGATTTGAGGTTCGGAAAAAGTAAGAGAAAAACTAGAGAAGCTTTGTCAGAGACCTTCAGTTGGCCAAATCAACTCAACTACTTTGACGGAGAGAGTGCGACGTGGATGGTGAGAGTGAAGACACACAAGGAGCAGTGTCTTCAGGCCACAGTTGCTTCTCATCAGATGGATTTTTTTGCTTTCTTGGCCTCGTCTTTCGGCCGGTCAGTGGCACTGTAGTCCTCTCTGGAGCTCTTAAACTCTATTTCTCCCCTCTTGCAATACAAAGGCAACAATAACAACAGCTGCACTTATCACACCGAGGACTTCACAGAGAAACATGACGTGAACATTATTTAGGAAGCTGTGTGCTGTGTTTCAGCGCCTTGCTTCTGCGAAGCTGTTGCACTTGTTTTAATGGCTGATCGGCTCTCAGACTGTTGTCCTGCTTTATTTTAAGGCGCGGGGTTGTTTTGCGCGTCAACAATAAGGAGCATGCTGTTGGAGCGACTGTGAGCGCGTTTAATGAACGCGTTTCACTCAATGGGATTTTTATATTTAGCTCTGTGAGGGACGAGCAGCAGAGCAGCGGAAAGAGGAGACCCTGATCCCGGTGTTGTCTGACATTTTGATCCCTTTGAGAACGTTTCGTGCCCCCAAAAACTTGCCGTTCATATCGCGGTGCGCGTTATCAGGCTATGTGGTAGTGAGGGCGCAGTGTGTTTTAGGGGGAATAGCGCAAATTTATCTACAGCTCCGGGGGGAAAAGATGATGATGGCCGGTGGTGGAGGAGCAGCCGTGGACCATAACGGGATATACTCAAATCCTAACCTCCACAGCCTGCAGCAGCCCCTTATGGAGGCTGATAACCCGGACTCCCGCAAACGACCGTTGGAAACTCCGGCGGAGGAGGCCGGCTGTACTAAGCGCACCAACATTGGAGGTAAGAGAGAGACACAAAAAGCAGCTCATCCACCGTGTCCCCTCCACATGAAGTCTAATATATTGTTGGAGAAGCTTTTGCGTGCACTAGTGAAAGCTTGACTGACCAAACTGCCTTAAATATCACCTCACTGCATGGAGACAAACTACATGCAGGAAAGGAGCAGGGTTTTTGCTGCAAGTTAGGCTGTAACATGCAGCACCTGTGCTCCTGGCTTTTTCAAACAATGACTGTGCTCATGATTTTACTTCATACACTCCATATCCCAGCAGGGAGAGCAGGAAGCCTGACTCATTGAGTGAGTGGCCTCCACAGCTCAATTCAGCCTTAAATTTGAACCCAATCACCTCCCTGCTGCACATCTGGAGGTATGCTAGTCTTTAATTCAGTGGAGAAGTGATGATTTGTATGTTGAGGCTTGTTTACCAGTGTTTGTTGGGGGTGTTGGGATTGTACACTAAGACAGGGATGCCCCAATGCTTTGCTTGTGCAGAGGCCAAATGTAAATAAACATTTTTCTTAAGTAAAACAATGTAAGGCCTTTGTGAACAGACAACTGGGGCAGAAAAAAGTAAAAAGAAAAATGCCATAAAAATGAATGCAGTTTTTTAATGTGAGAATCTTGTGAATCAGTGCAGTCAAAAAGTCTTGATGGGGCTTCTGTGATTCCTGGATCCTTTGGAAACCACTCATCTTTAATCCTTGGGACAGTGCAAAAGTGTCTCAGACTGAGAGGGTATTTTGATCGTTTCAAACTACCTTAATGATCTAATTACCCTGGAGACAAAGTGGGCAGTAGCTGTTCAAACTAAAGGATGATCTTTTGATCCTCCAGCTTTGTGTTGATATATAAACACTGTCAATGAATGAGAAATTACAGCTCTTGTGCTCATTTGGATGCATGTTGGACTTGAAGATTTATCGTGAAAGATTTTAAAGGGCTATTCTGCTTCAGGACTAAAGTAATGCTAATTTAGAGTTGTCACATTAGCACAGGCAGGAGTTATCTGTGCATTTTTAAATGCAAATGTTGAGGCGGGTAAGCAGATCGATCAGCTGGTTAAAATCACGCAACCCTTTTTACCCTTTACTAGTAGGGTGCACACACATTGCCATTTCTAGCCTTGATTCCTATCAAAGTCAAGTTATTTATAGGTTGCAGAGAGAGCCAAATCTCATCATCTGTTTGGTATTTTTGTTAGCCTGTCATGATGTTTGCCATGCCAGCTTTTAGGCTGTTTGAGCTGTTAGCACACTGTGTGATGGACAGTCACACCTCTGAAACACTAGAATGCAAATTAAAAGCATGTAAGTGCTTAATGAGCAGATCTGGATGGTGTAGATGCTTTTGGAAAAAGACAGTTGGTTCCCTTTATCCCTGCATGAAAGTCCAGATTTTAAATTGAAATTCTGAACTGAAGCATGATTGAGATGGACAGCTCTTTTAGAGAGGGGAAATACAGCAGGAACATTGCAACAAAGTTGAAGTAAACTGATCCTGATATTTGCTTTTTGAGAAATGATGTTGGCCAATATAGAATCGAAAAGGGAGGCGTTCACACTTTATTGCTCATCAGTAAAATGTCGGAGTGCAGCAGTGAAGATGACGGCAGATTCAGTGTGCCAGCTACTGTACATCTTATTTCAGCTTGTGATTGTTATGGTCTGCAGCTCATGCGCACATACCACTTATTCAGGAACTTAATGCTAATTAGACGTCCGTGGAGATCAGGCAGTTTCTCCACCATATGTTACTGAAATTTGCTTTGTCTGTCTTTGTGTCCCACACACCCGCCATTCGATGATAGCAGCATTACATCCTATTTCTTACAGCATGAGTGCGTCTTTGCTGCACTTCACTGCACCTCAGAAATGTAATTTCAGCAAGGCGCATAAGGACCCTTGTGCCACTAGACAGTATTTTAGTGCAGATTCAGCCCCCATATGTCCCCCTTTAGCACCTCTAAAGACACTTTAGAACAAAGAAATCATATGATGGACCTGCTTCAAGGGGATTTCAGCATTCAGCTGTAGCACAGAGACTTCATCATTATCTCTCCATCCATAATCCAGCTGATCTGAATGGTTATTTTGTGTGTGATTGTATTTGGAAAATCTTAATAAATACTAGAAATGCATGATTCACACAGACAGCTCTTACTTTTTACTGCTGTCATTTCTGTAATGGTATTACACACCATTTTAGCAGCCTGACTGACTGGCTCTATGTTATTTTAAATGCGTCTCTTTATCACAGCTTTGCTATACTTGAGAAGCTGCACAATTAATCATGTCCTGATGATAGTCTCACTCTAAAGAAGACGTTCCAGACTGCTTCCTAAACAAGATCTTACCTGTGAACAATACTCGATCCCTTGATAAAGAGAAGCAATGGGAAAGCCCCTTTGTAGGCATTATTGTTGTATTCACTAACTGCCCATTTTTTTTAAGTTAAATATTTGGACACATGCACATATACTCAAACACACACACATGCACGCACACACACACTCACTCACTCACACTAGTGGTGGGTGATATGACTCCATATAAATTAGGTGTAGGATCTTTTAGAGTTTTTCTGAGATAATGATATTTTTGACAATATAACAAAATAGTGAGCAATATTTTTGGTTTATAATCACAATCACTCTTCAGCTCTCCTCTCAGGAATTTTGACTCTCCTCACACTCAGCCACATGGCTCTGCTTGAGGTGGCAAAATGATTTTTTTAATTGACTTTTATTTATTGACTTTTAACTGTCTTTTTACATATTCTTACATATACAGTTTATGCAGCATGGAACAGATGATGTTATTACATCAATGAGTTGAATTACTGCCATTATCAGTTTATTTTGACAAATTATAAATGATGCTAATATTATGTCACACCCATAATAAATATAAATCAACGCTCAAATTGAACTGAATAAATTAATATAAATTGATGTTAACATTAAGGAATTGTAAAGATTAAATGTGTATGTTGTAGGGTCTTAAAAAGAGGTTTTCAGTTTTATTTTATTTGCAATGGGAAATTTGGTTTGTGCTTACAAACAGTCCTACAGAATGAAACCAGGAACATAAGCTTCTTGTTTATATTCACATTAAATGCATCTATAGACCACTGGTAATGACTACCACACAAAACAGATGTTTCACAAATGTATTGCTGGCCTGTGCCTCATGTCATGTGTTTAACATCACCTCCTATTTCATGTTATCTCTGTGCATAATATGTACTAATGCAAATTCACAGTCTGTCTGAAAGTAGTGGTAGACAGCCTGATAATTCTCAGCCATCTCTGTAATCACCAACCCCTTGACTTCATCTGATATTGATCACGTTATTCCAACCGAACTGATCATTAACATGACTGGCAGTTACAACAAAGGGAAGAAAGCCTGTGCTCTTTCAAAGCTGAGCCCCTCGTTGTGCATTAAGAGCTGTGGACACTGAATGAGGGACATTACTCCTCTTTTATCAGCATTGCCCTTCTCTCCTCAAAATGAACATCTTTCATTCATTTCTCCCTCTAATTACCCATACTCTGAGTCCATGTTGCTGGCAAGCATGTGCCTTCCAAAAGGTTGTGTGGCTGAGGGATTAGGTATGATCTCGTAATGTTGCTAATGGAAAGGTTGGCACAGGAATGTGAGCTGTATTTTTATTTATTTTTTTTCATTTTTTTGGTGGGAAGGACACAGGTGCCCTTGCAGAGCGATGTGACGTGAGCGGACTGTGAATTTGCCAGGTGGCAGTGAAAGAGAGAATGAGAGAGAGCGATAGAAATGAAGACAGAGCAAAGCAGAGAGAAAAGGAGAGATAGATAGACTGAGAGGGAGTGGAGTCTACAGGGAGGCTGTGTCTATATACTAGAGCATTTCACAGTGAATGAGGCGGGTAGAATTTTCTGGAAGGCGTCCGTTCCAAAACCAAACAGGCCACAATGTTCAGGTTTGATTTGTGGATGAAACTAATAAGCAGCCAGGGGGAAAAAAAGTTCCTTTTTTACAGGTTCCTCCAAAGCACTAATAAATGAAGCCGGACCCTCCGTGTCTACGCTCAAACAGAGACACTTACACACATGCACACTGCAATTTTTACAAGTATTCGGTCACTTAAGATACCTCTCGGTGTAAGATTTATAGGCGTAGTGATTGGCTTCATCACCCCCCTCCACCATTCTGCGGCACTGCCATTTGCAATGGTTGATGAGCCCCTCCGCCCTCTCAAACATGGCCGTCTAAGGGATTGGGGGTGGGGGAAAGGAGGAAAGGAGGGTGGGTGGCGTAAGGCACGCTGTCTCAGATCACTCCTCCTCCACCTCCTTCATCATCTGCTTATGTTATCCATACACCTCTTCAGCCACTGTTGAAGGTCACGCTACATGCTTCCCCATTCACAGCTGAAGCCCGCTCCTCCAGCCACTTCACCTTTGTCACTTTCCACTAAAAAAAGTGAGTGAATGGACTGCCATACTTTATAGTGCTGCGTCAAAAGAGGCGGAGTAGGGGAGAAAATTCAATTTTTTGGGACCGGCATCAGGGGGTGGGGACATGACGTGCTTGAGGGAGGAGGCCACCCATTGGCCGAGCGAGGTGTCAGTCCTGCGTGCTGCTGCAGACGGACAGGCTACTCGATGAATATGGATGAGAGCAGTGAAAAGGGTGATGCGGCAGGGAAGACCCCCCCCCCTTCAAACCGATGCAGGCTTGAACAATGCGTGCCGTCTTTCACTGAAAACACTGAGAGCCTGCATTAGCATTTTCTCAGACAATTGAGGCTCTGGCCAGCTGCAGGCATGGCTCGGATGCTGCGGTGAAATCTCTTTTTCTGCACCCACTGATGAATTAGACCTCGTGAAAAAGTCGACCGGCCGCATTCCTCAACACTACCATTGCACCTATGCCTAGGCTAATGTTAAGATCCCCTTTAGAGATTGTGCCCCGGCATTGATGGCGATCTGACAGAGGACTTGAGAAGCAGCAGATCTCAGAATGGGTAAGCCTCAAACTCTTTTTGTCTGACTTGTTGAATTTATCCATCATGCTAGACTACATGCAATTTCGTACCCCTTAATCTTATTTGGCCATTATTGCTCATTTTTGTTCCATCGTCCTTGCTGCCTGTCAGCAGCAGGTTAGTCCATTGAAATGCAGAATGGGTACTTGGAGGGGTAGTGAGAAGGAGGGAGGACGGTCACAAGGCATTTCCTCCTGACCCACCCCCCTTGAGTGACTTAACTAAACACATTTGGCTCAGCGTCCGTGACTCTCCTCCAAGCCATCCTACAGTATTGGAAGTAGGGGTTTGAACTAACACCCCACTGGCTCAGCTTCCCAGTGTGCCCCAGTGCTCCCGTTCCCTGGCGGATTGCAGCAACAGATTGCCATGTTTACTCTACCACATGACGCCATTAAAACCTGTTACTGTGATCTCAGACACTAGGACAGAATTAATTATTGACTAATGACAGCAAACGTGGCTGTGAGGGCGATGGAGGGGATCTTAGTAGCTTCCTCCCTGCTGGGCTTACTCTGGTTGAGATGAGCAGAAAGTTACGCAGTGGGTTTTGGCTTGTCTGTCAACAACAGGTCTTTGGATGTTTGCAATCAGCATCATTCAATTTTAATTCTTTGTGTGACTACGGTATCAGATATCTTGTGATAGGAGTGAGAGCTCAAAAGCTTTACAGTGTCAGACATGCATGATCTTTATTTTTCCACCAAGGTCATTTTATTGTTTTACGTTGTGAGAAAAGCAGAGAGCTGACTGCGATATAGCAAGAATATCTAAAGATCGGACAACGGCCAGAGATTAACATAGCTGCTCATGTGTTGTCTATCTAAAGGTTTATCATCTATTTTCTTTTTTTTATGGACGCATTCAGATTAATTTTACATTGAGCAGCACCTGATATATTTACTAGCTTTCGATGGTGGTGTCAGTTTTCATTTTATGTCTCTGCTTTCAGGTAAATGTGGGTATAATATGTTCTGGGACTTGAGATAGTCTCCACAACTATGGCTAATTAAACTAAATCAAAAGTGAATTCAGTTAACAATCATATCATTGTCTGTATATTTGTCGGAACCATTGGTTATGGGTGATGTGCACAACAACAAGCCTGTGTCTGAATGGAACATGAGGGGCATATTAATGCAATAAGGAGAAGAGCTAACATCTAGGCTGTGAAATTTCTTAATGTCACAGTGCCATGTTCATTCACATCTGCATCTAATGAGTGCATTACTGAGGCAACAGGTTGATCTCAGGCAAGGCAGTCCACCTCCATCCATCTGTCTTTCCTTCCCACCATGTCCGTCAAGCCCCAATATTCGATACCCTCCACAAAACATAAGAAGCACTGACATGGTGACGGAGAGTGTAGCTTCGGCATCCGTGAGCGAAAATCTGCATCATACTACACTTGAAAATGTATTAGAAATCTTGTCTACAAAGATGGACAGTGCCTTTTTACATCTCTGCCCGCTCGAGTGACGTCACCCTTAAGGCAGCTGAAAAGGATCGAACATGACGTCATTGCATCGAAATCAGCATGCAGTGGGGATTATTTGTATCAGTGCTAAGGATGCACCTGTACCAAATGTTTACAATGACGTCATTGATATAATATTGAGGATTCAGTGGGGAATCACAGCAGCTCCACATCTGTAAATGTAATACTTAAAATGTATGTATTGGCAGATTCTTTTAATTATGTTCAGGTCCATGCTCCATATGTGGTTGATTGCTTTTTTCTAGATTAGCTCATTCAATGTGATCACAGTTTCCTTGGACAGACACTTTGCCCACTTTGGTGCTGATTAATTCTTAATTAGCATTGTAGGAAAAGGAACTTTCACAACTGAGAGGGAGAAACCTGTTCGGCTGCAAATTCTTCAAACTGACATGCTGTCAATCACTGACTGCTACAAGCCACTGTAAGCCACTGAAGCCCCTTCCAAAATGGAGGAGATTTAGACCATCTTGGCAGTACAGCCTTTGAACAAATCTGAGGGATTGGTTCCCATATGTTCTTCCCACGTCTGTTAATTAAGAAGGATCACTGTGTAGTGGCATTCATGAACTGCATGGATAATGACTTCATGTGTTTGCATTGAGCCCTCTGTGTGTTTAACTTTCTACTTCAGAAAACACACGCTTTACTTTGCATTCATGTTGAACTGTAAATTCATCATTCCTTTTATTCATGTGAGAAGAATGATTAGTAACACTGAACCTGGCTTTTTATTTAGTCAGAGGTTGCTCAAACTCCTTGAAAACAGTTAAAATTAGACCTCTGCAAACTGGAAAGGAGGTCATCATTTACTCTACAAGAAATCTGGGACAGGACACAGAACATGTCACCAATCTGTGATAAAATGTGAATGCACTGAAAGCTACAAAGAACTCAAATGCTTAATCTCCTTCCAGATACCTTTCCTCCACCATAGGGACACAGACACACAATTATTTCATTGCCTTTCCCCATATATGTCAAAGCTGTGTTATTTCCATTGTGAAGTTTTGCTTGCTCAGGGTATTGGGGGTTGGGTACCAGTGTGGTGTATGTGATGATGTGCAATGCTGCTTTACAAGATGTGACCCTCTCCCACTTTGTGTGTCTCTCCCCCAGAGGAGGGTGAGTACTTCCTGAAGGTGCTGATCCCCAGCTATGCAGCCGGCTCTATAATTGGCAAGGGCGGCCAGACCATCGTACAACTGCAGAAAGAGACGGGTGCCACCATTAAGCTGTCCAAATCCAAAGACTTCTACCCAGGTAAGAATGGACACACAGTAATTAAAATCCATGAGCATTAAGGCTTATATATATGAGAGGAGTCGTCTAACTCATTACCAAGCTGAAGGAGTGATGCTTTGGTGCAAGAGAGCATTTGATATATCCTCTTCATTTGGTTTCCCATGAGTAATTGTAGTCCATTTTAATCACACACTTACCGTAAACACTTTGAACTTGATTATCCTTATGTACTTGAGGGGCTAAACATGCATGTAGATGTTACAAATCTCAGATGCTGTATTCAAGTCTGCAGGCAATTTCAGCTTCAATTAAGTTGCCTGGCTAGTAGGCTGTTGGCTTTTTTTTAAAGAGTTCACTGTTTAATGTTTGTGTGTCGCCGCAGTTGTCTTGCTCATATGTAAAGAATTGTGTGGAACTTCCATTTTATTTCCCAAAAAAATGAGCTCCAGTTCTGCAATGTAGAGGACACACAGTGCCAATTGATAGTATTAATTGTGCTGGACAGTTTCACGCAAAAATGGCAAAAGGAGAAGGATGCTGGTGCAGCTCAGTGACCCTTTACACATGGGGGTCGACACTGAACCATCTAAGTGTCCTAAAACAAACGTCTGAGTTGTAGAGGAGTCTGGGTGTTTGTCCTTCATGCCTCAGAGGAGGCTTCAACCTGCTGAAAAATAACAGGTGCTGAGCGTCTCACAGCTTATTAGTTCCAGATGTTTTCTGTGATAACTGATGCAAGCAAATAATCCCTGTGTAGTAGTATACTTTTTACTGTCTATATATTTAGAACATATAATTACCTCTTTAGATAGAGACTAGTAGCAGTGCACATGACCTATGAAATATGAAATATGAGTAGTACAAAATATACTTGTGAGAAATACTACAGACATTTCTGAAGTATAGGGTTTACAGTCAGTGCTGGGATAGCCCTCGGCAACCACCGCTACAAACGAGCAATGACAGGGGAAGACTGAAAGATTATGTGTGTCCTTTGACCTCTGCAAACTGAAAAAGAGCACAGCATGTTATACCACCAAATAGTACACAACATGATTACAATTTAACCTGTTCTGTTGTGAGTTACATTTGATATAATGGACTGATTGAAGCATGGCAGAGAGTAACTGAACACTGGGGGAGAGAAGAAGCAGGGGTACAAGCAGATATTTTTTTCTGTACTTTTTCCTTCACCATGTTTCTCTTAGACATGATGACAGGATGCATGTTCATAAGGGCAAGGCTATAAAACCTCTACACTCAAGGCCAACTATGTTTAAGGGAATGAATTATGGCTACTTCATTGGAATAGGAACAAATGAAAGGAGTGTCATGCATCCTTATTTCTCTCTTTGGATTGTGGATGTGTTCATAGGCCAACACCTGCTCTGCCCATCCCCCACTCATTACCGTGATGAGTGAGAAGAGGAGTTCAGGGACAGGGTGCTGGCTAGAATTTGATTGGGTGGTTGTTCTGGCCCACACAAGTAAAATGAAACAACTGCTACTGTACACTGCACAATAGCTGAGAGTGCCACTTTCTTAGAAGCCAGCAGAGGTTAGGCCTTAAAATACTAGTTGTATTGAACATGGTGAGGTTGGTAGGTTTGAAACAGAAACTGTTTCGTTGTAGATAAAAAATCCTGCCCTGAATTTTAGTGGCAAGCACGTCAAACTTATCAGCTACATTACATCTGGTCCTTCCTTCTTTACTGTTGAATCAGCTGTATTTTCAGCTAATATAGCATGCTAATGCCATTACACACAGTTCACGCCCTCATCTCTCATCCTGCGGCAGCCTGAGCCACTCCAACTACAGCACAATTGCACACTAGAGAAATCAAGGGACAACAACTGATGCAGCCATTTTCTTCTGCAATCCTCTGCGATAGCTCAGTCTGAGATTCCCACCCACCTCACATCTCCCACCCATCCCTCAGTAAGACACCGGACCATGATTTCAAAGGTCCTGATGGGAACGGTACAACTGGGCACTGCTGTGGCGGACTGAGATGGATGAGCAGAGATAGTAAAGGGTGTGGATGATGCATGATTGTATGTGAGCGAGGGGACAGGGGGGGAGGCCCAGAAATAGCCTGTTTCAATCTCTCTCTGTGGACATGACCCCTCTCCCAGCTGTACTCAAGCTGCTCCAACACATGCCAAGTTTCCTCTTTCCTTCTCCCCACTCACTGTTTCTCTCAGATTTGGTTCCTGGTAGTTGGGAAAGTTTAGGCCAGATTCGATGACATCATACCTCTCTTAAAATTTTGTTTGCGTGCTTGCCTTCTAACACATGGGTTCAACAAAACGGACTGATTCTTTGAACCCATTTGAACCCTTGCATTACTGGATTACTCCAACCCCCATAAATGAAGCACGCTATGTATTCACCCACTCATACTGTGCATCCAACTCATACATACACCTACTCACACCTACTTACACACATTCGCATATTTAAGCAGCTGCAGAGAGAGCTGTGGGAGTTCACGATTTGAACATAAACTTAGAAACAAAACTTCAAACCCTTTGTGCAGCGGGCCTCCAGCCAAGTACATGTATTGACTTACTTTGTACAGCACACACAGATTAGGACATTGTGATGTCATAGAAACACTGGGCGTATGTTTTCCATTATCTGATCATTAAAATTTCAATCACAATATGACTTCAGAATGGAAAACACCATTATTTCAAAAAGTATGATTTAAAGAATATCCTTCTCAAGAGGAGCAGACAAAGAAACTGTAGCAAACAAACTATTTCAACATGAAACTGTTTCAATTGTACCCTCACGTGTAGTTGATACTCACCATGCTCCCTAAAGGACACTATTACTTCCGTCTAGGATGTCATAAGGCAACTACTGAAAAGTGTAACTTTTCTTTCTCTAGATTCTGTACCTCAAGTGAACTTCCTGGTGGAGGTTGGTTACCATGGAGTGTTGTATTTACAATACGCTGTATACTGTAGTATTCTGAAGGAATGTTTCACTTAAGGTGGTAATGTTGTGCTGGAGAGCATTACTGTCTGTTTCCTCATCTGTAGGCACAATATATGTATTGATTTTTTCATTTCAATACTCAGCACCTATGAGCTGTTGCATTTAATCGTGATTGGCAGTGGTAACTTGATTTAAGGAGCATTCTACTAATTCTACACATGGAGTTAACCTGTCATAAGGATTAGTACTATGACATAATCAGGGTTAACTCAGCTTGATTTTAAAAGTTGGAGTTTTTTCACTGAAAGTCTGTATTGCAAGCTTTGTTTGCTTTTACAAGTTGGGGGAGATGTAGTGAAAAACACTAAGGAGTTACACCATAGGAAATACAGGATCAAGTACAAATTTAAATCTCTACGTCAAGCGCTTGTAGAGACTTAAATTAGAGACTTAAAGTCAGGCTGTCTCAGCCGCTGCAGCTAAAATTTGAACCATTCTCATTTTATCTGTCTTTAGGGAGCCTCCAGTATTTATGGAAATGAAATAAAATGCTAAAGCACTGAAAATGCTTTAATAAAGCCCTCTTTAAACTGGTGGCTAGCATTGCTGCCTACTTGTTACCATTAGCACTTATGCTAGCCACCTGTAGCGGGTGCAAATGTATTGATTTAATAAGGAAATTAACAAGCGAGGAACAGGCATGTATGAAAAATGATTAGGTAGGGATCTGACAGGGTGACCAGATGCCTGTAACAGGCCAAAATTATGAGCAGTTTTACAGAAACCCAAATCCTGCCCTATTTTTTCCAAAAATCTGAGTTTTGATTAGTCTTAGTCTAACAAAGTACACTGATTGTTGTGAAACATTCCTTATTGCTGTCTAGAGACAGGCACTGTTCTGACTCTCCACCTCAGAGACTGCAGGGTGGCTTTATAAATGCTCAGTACAGTAGTAGTGCAGGCAGACAGCCACAGAAAAGGACTGATCTAACATGAACATTGCATGGACAGATATGACAGGCACCGCACTAATAAAATGAATAGAATTAATTTTACGTTACGAGTGGTGGTTTATGCACAGGGAACCACACCAATCTGGCAAGCTCATGGTTTATTTCCTAAGGCAGATGGGTCTGGGCCCTTCCTATTCAGACAGATTTTCCCAACCTCGCCCATGTCGAGTCAGTCACAACTGTTTATATAATATGGATTTGATGCAACGACTGACAAGAGAGCATTATCAGTTCAGATTTAAAAAGTCATATGTCACACATTTCAGTGCTCTTGTAGGTTGTCTGTGATTCTGTCAGTGCATCTCAACAGCTTTCAAAGTAGTTAATGCTGATCAGATGAGATTAAGATTTTGTTCATGTGTTCTGCCTGAGAACCAGAACACATGAACACAATGAGAAATAGTTTTTAGTCTACTTTTGAGCTGTAATTTGAGAACATTTGTGAACAGGCTGCCATTTTTTTCTGTTTGAAATTGAACTTAACACTGCCCGAACTTGCATGTGACACTCAGTGCTACTTTGCACATTATATTACATTGCTTTGATTGGTCGAAGTTCACATTTTGTTGCTCTGATTGGTTGTAGAAATATCCAATGCATACTGAGGCGTTGGAGTTTTGATTTTCAAGTGTTAAAACACTAAATGTGATATACTGAAGCCACACTCACTGTGGTCATATGACCATGCCAACTCTTAACATCCCTGTCCCAATATTCATCCTTTCTCATCTGTCAGTCTTGGTAGAGATGAACTATTTCCTTCATGTTCTCCCTGCCCACTAATGAAACCAAGCTACAATGTTGCCAGATGTTTTCTCTAGGCTTCTAATGCTGATGTCAGTTGAGTATAGAGTAATTCTAGTGGTAAGCAGCAAGTTAAATTGTGTTTTGAGTGTTCATGTTGGCTTCTTGTGGAAGTCAGAAATGGACTTTTAATGACGGTGTTTTTGGCTTTGGACATATAATCACAAAAATAAGGATAAAACCTATCTTATTATTTAAACCCCCCTAAAATGACCACTGATTTACCAAAGATTTTTTTAACGTAAAGAAATTGCTGTGTTTAAGGTCTGTTCAAAGTTCTGTTGGAGAAGATTGCATTTTGTGTGAGTATTCCTTCTAATAGTAAAATCTCTGGTGTATTTTAATGTGACACAGACTTCAGATCCTAAGTGATGCTATCTCTTATCCTAAAAGGTCCCACAGTGTCCTGTTTCTGCCTACATTTACACTTCACAGGTAACAAGCATTGCTTGTCTCCCTGCACCTTATTAGAATCAGATACATTTAGCGAACCAGTCTGTAAGTTAATGGCTTGTTTGTATGTAATGGAAACCAGAAAATGCCTTTGATAAGCACTGCGTGTTTACTTTCTTTTTCAAAGATGGCAAGATTAATTGTTGGGAACTTCTAGTCAGGGTGTGATGTAATGTAAAAGTTGTCCAAGAGGCTGTTTCTGATTTGTTGGCTATAAATGACATGTTACAAAAGATCCCCACAGTTCAGTGTTTACATTGTAGAAAAACATGCCATATGGCAACAACTTGACAGGATGAATATATTCAGCTGTGGGATTTTCAACAAAATATTCCAGCTCAATTTGTAGTGTGAATAATTACTTAAAAAATCTGCTGATGTGATGACAGTAATTATGGGTGATACTTTATGTGTGGCATGCTAACAGTCTGAATAAATCACAAAGAGGTTGGATAAGCCAAGGCAGAGGCAGATTCTCATTACAGAAGAACTCAGTGAACAAGACAGAAATATTAAAACTTTCTTACTTCAGGATCAAGATAGAAGACCTGAGATTCATTGCTGTCTGGGGAAAGCTGAAGGCTGAGATGTGTGCTCTCAGGGGCAATGACACATTTCTCTCCCCTCCTGCCAATGAGAGGATGAGCTAGCTTTTCCTGCAACTCAAACCCCAGAGCTTTTATTATGAAATTTGTCACTCTCAAAGAGAGACAGAAGGCAAATGGCTGATGCAAGCAATTTAGGAAGTAGAAAGGGTGGAGAATAAAAATGTAGCATTCAGATAGTTTCACGTCCCCTTCATGTTGTCTCATCCGAGAACAAAGTTGGAGCCATATATTAAGGTCTGTGCCACAGGATAAACTTACGTAAAAGCAGCTCTGACTCCTTTAAGATGCAGCAATGTTTAACTAGAGGTTGCTGACCCAAGCAAAGTAGAGGAGTCTCCCCACCCATCGAGTAATGGTGGAAAAGTAAAGTAAAAGCAATGATAACTCTAGGCACTATGTCTTTAGAGTATGCCTCACGTCACTCAAAATGGCCTAGTTCATAATTTGTTGTACTGGAGTAGGGCAAGTAAAAAAAATTCTCAGTAAATAAATTCCATGAAGTCAGACCAAGGTGAACTCACTGTCTCCAAGCTCCAGCTTTTTATGTTTACCTCCAGTATAATTACGTTTTGCACACATATTACTTCCATCCTTCTGCATTTTTTATATTTTGTGCCTGTTATTTGTATCTTAGTTGCATCTTATTTAACAAACAAGAATTAATACCCTCTTACTTTTTCCTCCATAATACTCATCACTAACAGGAACCATGGGAAATAACAGGAAACAGGCTTCGTAGGAAATGACTCTGTTTATCTTGTCTGATTCATCTTCAAACAACTGACCCTGGATTTTTTTTTTTTGGACGTTATTTATTATTTTATTTTATTTCCAACACAGCCAGTGGCTTCAATGCTTTGTGCATGCAATTAATATCATGAAATGTCTCTTATCATTTTAAAATGTTAGGAATAATATTTTATGATGAGTGCATGCACCGACATAAAAATCTACAACAGGTCAAGTGGCTGTACTCGCAGG
Organism: Acanthurus lineatus; assembly: GCA_029814665.1. Lineage (NCBI taxonomy): Eukaryota > Metazoa > Chordata > Actinopteri > Acanthuriformes > Acanthuridae > Acanthurus > Acanthurus lineatus. Next base: position 244,955 of record JAPZDV010000006.1, on the reverse strand, counting down.
CTTCAGTCTGCCACTTTGTCACTTCGAAAATGACAGGCAGGTGCGGCACAATAACACTGAGCCAAGTGTGCTTCTGTCCAAAGCTCGATGAGGTTTTATTTATAGCCTACTTGTTCGTCTTTCAGTATGATTTGTATTTAGGTTTATTTTGGTCACATTTAATAAATATTAGGTGTCAGAAAAAGGGTCAAGATTTGTGTCTGTATCTCAAACAGTTTTTATCTAATCTTCCTTGGGTATTATATAGACTATTTTTACTATTAACAATGTAACTAGTAAACTAAGGAAATGAGGTCAATTTTAGGTCAGGTGCCCTTTCCCCCATTATGCCCAATTAGAGTAAGCTACTTCTTTTCCTGATGTGCTCGAACTGACCTATTGACTTTCTAAGATCCATTATTAGACATGTCTGTGGCATAAAGCCAATCAGGTCTGACTTTGACTAATTTCCCTGGGTTCATTTTAGCATTACTTGAGTGTGGATAAATGACTAGAAGCAAAAATGCACTTTTGTGTAACCCAGTCTTATAATTTGAAATTTTGTTGAATTGAAGATAATATTGCCCAAATTGAAATAGAGCAGTGTTCCTCAGACACAAGGTTATATTTTCAGCAGATCTTTCTTACACTTTTAACACCATACATAAGGAAAATGTGGCACTTTTTCCACTAAAATAATTGCACCACTTCAGAGCTATGCCATCAGTGAAGGAGGTTTCATATTTACTTCAACTAAAGAACAGTAACCAGTGCCTTTCTCAAGCAAGGCAGAAAGGTTCATACAAAAGGGAGAGTGTTTTAAAAATCTAGCAAGCTAGTATAAAGGACTCGCTGTTGCATCACCTGTTTCCACGGCTCGGCCCCTTTACCATGGCAACGGAATGCCGGTTGGATCATCAATGTGGGTGTAGAAAGAAGCCTAGAGGAGGAACAAGTGTGTGTTTAGTCTATTAGAGCTGCGAGGCAAGGACAGGCTCAGTATTACAGCACTGAAAGAGTTACATCATTGTGGAGGAATCCTTCTCCCCCCCTGTGGCTCGCTAACTAAGCACGGTTCTTTCTTTCAGCTGTTTCTCTGTTGATCCTGTAAACGGAGGGAGCGAGGAATAGCTTAGTAATTGGTCTCTTTGTAAAATGTCAAGGAGCATTTTTCATTGCCAAGACGTCTTAATATAAATGTAGATTTTTTTGTCCAACTCCTAGCAAGTCCCTTAAATATGCTCGCCAAGTACGCACTCAGAACACATAACAGCAACTGATCACTTTTGTTTGTCCTCTTCTTTGTCTCTTCTCACAGGAACAACAGAACGTGTCTGTCTGATACAGGGTACAGTCGAAGCTCTCAATGGTGTCCACAATTTCATTGCGGAAAAGGTCCGCGAGATGCCCCAGAGCGCCCAGAAACCCGAACCAGTCAGCATACTGCAGCCGCAGACCACAGTCAATCCCGACCGTGTCAAACAGGTGAGATACCGTGCAGTCAAAAGAGCCATGAGGGTGTGTGGTCACTGCGCGGTAGGAACTGCTCACTTTCTAAATGCCTTGTTTATTAGTCGCCAGTCTTACTTGTTCTGTGGGCCATGACCCACAGTCTGGTAGGGTCAGGAAAATGTGAGGGTATGTGTTTATTTTTACCTACAGTCTTTCATTGCTAGACAGAGCTGTGTGGCAGCTGCAGTTTAAACCCCTGGGATTAACAAATCGCTGAGTAAAGCGGGGGCTGGTGTAGCACTTGGACTCAGTGAGAGATATCCCTCTTTCTGTCAGCCATTCACATCGTTAAATCTTTCTCTTGTTACCTTTTATTGCTATTTCAATCTTTCTATTTCTCCACAGGCCAAATTGATCGTGCCCAATAGCACAGCTGGGCTGATCATTGGTAAGGGTGGAGCCACAGTGAAGGCAGTGATGGAGCAATCAGGGGCTTGGGTGCAGCTCTCCCAGAAGCCAGAGGGCATCAACCTGCAAGAACGAGTGGTAACCATCAGTGGGGAGCCTGAACAGAACCGCAAGGCTGTGGAAATCATAGTACAGAAGATCCAGGAGGACCCTCAGAGCAGCAGCTGCCTCAACATCAGCTATTCCAACGTGTCAGGCCCAGTGGCCAACTCCAACCCCACCGGCTCCCCTTATGCTAACACGGCCGAGGTGCTCCCTAATGCAGCCGCAGCAGCTGCCACTGCCTCAAGCCTTCTGGGCCAGGCCGGATTGACGGGAATGGGCGCCTTCCCTGCCGCCATGTCCAGCTTCTCTGGCAATGATCTGCTGGCCATCACCTCAGCCCTCAACACTCTGGCCAGCTATGGCTACAACACCAACACCCTGGGCCTGGGCCTCAACCCTGCAGCTGCTTCTGGGGTCCTTGCTGCTGTAGCAGCTAGTGCTAACCCAGCTGCTGCTGCTGCAGCTAACCTACTGGCCTCCTATGCTAGTGATGCCTCCAGCAGTGCTGGCCACCCTGCTACAGGCCTTGGGGGGTTCTCGCTTGGTTCTCTAGCAGCTGCTACAGGAGCTTCCAATGGTTACCTAAATGCTTCGTCCCCACTGATGGCCTCCTCCCTACTGGCAACAGAGAAGCTGGCAGATGGGGCCAAGGACGTGGTTGAGATTGCCGTGCCCGAGAACCTGGTTGGTGCCATTTTGGGAAAAGGAGGGAAAACGCTGGTAGAGTACCAGGAGCTAACAGGAGCCCGCATCCAGATCTCCAAAAAAGGAGAGTTCATTCCTGGTACTCGGAACCGTAAAGTTACCATAACAGGGTCACCAGCGGCTACGCAAGCAGCGCAGTATCTGATCAGCCAGCGGATCACTTACGAGCAGGGCGTGCGCGCTACCAACCCACAAAAGGTGGGCTAAAAGGAAACAGAAGAGGAAAGAAGGAAAGGATGAAGACAGAGATAGAAGGGAATTGAGAGGGTCACGATGAATAGAAAAAAGAAACGTCCAAATATCTGTTCAATATTTCAGTATAAAATGAGAGAATCACAAAGGAGGAGGTGGGGGAGACAACCAAGATAAGTGTGTGTGATATGTGAATGTGTTTTTAGGACTGACGTCCTGATGTTTTTTAAAAGTTTGTGTCGAGTCCTTTTGACGATGGTGATCAGAGTAAGCTGAACTGGTCCACTGCCAAGCTGCAGATTCTAGGGTGAGGCCGCAGGGTTTCACCCGCCTCCAAAACCTCATAGCTGTTTTATTTTACGTTTTCTGTTTGGGTTTTGTTGGTTTTAACTTCAGTTGCAAACCTCAGCTCCCGGTGAGTTGAGTATGTCAGATGAAGTTCCAGCCAGCTGTTAGCTGTTTTTCAAACCTTGCTCTTTGTATACAATGCAGAAGGCATTGTTAAAAGGGGAGAGGTTTTATGACAAGCACCTGAGGTCATCTCAGTTAATGGGGAAGCAATCTGAGTATAATTTCTTTAAAGAAATCACATCTATGTTGACATATGTTGAATTCTGGCTCATATCATAATTGAAGTTTCTAAATTTGGGTATTTTATATTTCCATCCTTTATTTATTGACATGGTCTCATTCAAACACAAATAGATTATTTAAACCTGTGAATACAGGTTGATCTGAATGTAAAAACAATATTAGCCTATTGCTATTTTTTATTTACAGGGATCAAATATTGTGTTGCAGTGAAAGAAATGTATTAACACAACCCCGTCTGAACTTCACTGTTGCTGTCTGCAAGTATAGTTCAGGGGTTTAATAATCAATGTGAGAGGATAGAGGAGACACACAGGAATGTACAAATATATTTTACATGAACACATAGATAATGCTCCCAAAACCCACAAACACTGAAACATATTTGCATATTCAGTCACAGCTACAAACACACATAAATATGTTGTTCTTTAACCCGTACTTGGTGCTATAGGATTAGGTTTCTATCTCCTTTACCATGAAATCAGAAGCTCTCTGGCGACTATTCTTCTTACGTAATGTAAAAGAGCTGATGTGTCGTCCATCCATTCGAAGCCCATTGGATCTGACCCACCCTCTCACCTAATGAAAAAGGATTGATTTCAGCATTTCATGATGAAAAGCAATCCAGCCCTAATATTCCTAGTCCACCATCACTCCCGAGGCAGGTCTCTTTTTTTGTCTAAAAATTGGCCGTACTCTAGATTCAACCAAACAATATTTTTTGCCTTAGTCACACACTTTTAACTCCAAGGAATCCACTTAAAGTTCAGACTACCTTGAAGCAGTGTCTAACCAGTTCTGTTTGCAAAGAGAACAAAGCACTACAAAAAGCATTTTGATAAGAAAAGCTGTATGAACCAATATCTGTGAACAAAGAAACTATTGCCTTTACATTAAGGGTACCAAATAGTCAAGAGACATACACTTATGAAAGGGAAGTAGAATGACACTTGAAAAGAAGGTTTGGACTTACTTTTTCTGTGAGCCATCCTTCTCAATTTGCATCAAGATGAAAAAAAAAAAACAAAAAACAAAAAAACAATTCTGCAGTTCATCCAGGCAGCCTGTTATCGTTCCCAAAACACGTTAACGCTCACTAACTTCTGGTGGAGCATACAATAAAACATCATGAAATGTTTTGGCATCATTGTCTTTTATGGGCAATTGTTTGTCTAATGCAGGGAGGCTAATTGTCTAGAGCATTTCCAAGCACTCGAAGATTACCTTAGCTTCCTTCTGTGCTGCTATCCATGGTGTTCATCCTGAGTACACTGGGTCTCTGAAGACTGCACTGTGAGACATTAAGAACACAATGTAAAGCGTGTCTATCCCCACTGGGATGTGAGTATATTTTAATGTGCACATCTATGTCACATACGCAAGACCCGCCAATACTGACAGAAGGGATCTCTCCACAAGAGCATTTATACTCCAGCGTCTTGTAATGTTTCTGTTTACCAGTACCAATGCACTGCACTTGAATTAGCGGACATTTAATGATCAGCGAACCACAAATTCTTCCCACCACATTTTCCTGCACTGTATTCTCCAGTCCTATTACGTCCACTTTCCCGTTCGAAAGACATCTTTCAAGTGTCCCCATCAACCCAAGCTCTATGATCAGCTTCCGGAATGCACGGCTGTGAGGGTTGGTGCTGAGTAGTGTCCAAGAAAATCAGAACAACTCCCTTTTTGGGGGGAAATTAAACAAATAGCCTTTTCTCTTTTCATTTTCATGATTCATGTTTGAAAGTAAATGGACTTGAAATGGTTTGAAACAACTCTTTGTGTCTGAACATTATACGTGGCAATTGCAACAGTGAGCCTTCCTTCCTAACTAAAATCTTTCCTGTCGCTACATGCTGGAAGGCTTCACAGTCATCCATAACTACAATCTGGCCACAAAAGAAAATCATAGCATTAGATAACCTTTTACTGCCCAAGGTTTTAGCATATAATAAGATACAAGCACAAAACAAGGGGATGTTTTATCAATGCAACTGGACTGCTTGACTGCAGAGAGCTCTCCTTCTAAGCTCTCTGATCTATACATTGTGCCAAATACTATTTCTCTCTGCCCCTCATTAACTTTCCTTTTTCTCTCAAATTTGATGCCCCTGCATGTTGCTGTTTCTCACCCTTCTGGGATTCCTCCTGTGTCCTTCTCCCCGTCTGTTTCTTCCTTCACTGTGCTCTCCCCCTCTTTCTCCTTGCTCCTGTCTTGTCTTCTCATGGGCGGTGTGTTGGGTGTGCTGCTGGTGGGAGTTATGCACTATAGGTCATAAGGGTATGAAAATATTTTCCTAGGCCGTAGAGTTCACAAGGCTAAAATGCACAGAAAACACCTGCCTCTGAAACTGTGACACCCACAAGACCAACCAGCAACGTTAGCTCAAAGTATCAAATTCCCTCTATAAGAAGAACAAGTCGGATTTAGAAATGTTCAGATCGTGAACTATGGCCTTTAAGGGAAGAGAAAGTGTTGGTTTTTCTTCCAAAATAAGGCAAACCTTGGTTGAATAAAATATTCACATGTTGGCTGAACAAACTGAGCTTAAGTTTCAGCCTCTAAACAAAGCATAGTAAGGACAGAATGCATAAGATAGTGAGAGTAAGGTGGGAACTTGTTTGTGACCTCAAGCCGAAACAATGACATCCTTTATGCATATCCTCTTATCTGAAAATGACTAGAATTCATTTCTGTGGAATACAATATGTCATGTCATATGATCTATATGTACTTTATTGTAGCTATTCTAGTTTGTAGTCCAAATGCAGTCCAGCGTTGTCGATACAATGTGAACTATGTTATATTTGTGTGGATGATGAGAGTGCCAACTAAGCCTGATTAAGATTAGCTTCGCGATTTGTTTGTGCATTATGATGACTCATCATCAAACCGGTGGTGTCCATATTTCTGTCATTGATGATTTAGTTTGACAGTAAGAAAATGTAAAGAATATTGGAAGCAATATAGTAGCATGTTGTCCTGTTTTGTGTTTTATGTCTGTTGTATGAACCTTTGAAATTACTAAGATTTTGAATGAATAGGTTTACATGTACTTTTTGTAAGTTATGAAAATGCTGCTATTTGATAAGTAAACTATACAAAATATTTTAGTTGAAAAGATGTCTGGTCTGTTGATTAGAAACATGCTCTAAAAGGCTGGAGCATAAAACGAGGTGTATAGAATACTATACAGTATTGGTAAGATAGTAAAAGTAATAATAGACTCCATAGTACAACCTGTGCCAAACTAGACCTCCGCAGCTTCTGAAATTGTAGATGTGCGATCAAATGTTAGATATCAATAACTTGTTTAGAAGTGCTGATCAAGTGCCAATCAAACACTGTCTTTTAAGTTAAGAAAAGATAATCAAATACATTACTTAAGAAAACAAAGGACAAAGAACTTTTTGTGCATTGTTTTATCCCATAGGTACATAGAGTAAGAGTTAAAGATTGTGATTTTTATGGATCCATGTTGTTTTACACTCCATGCATCCCTTGTGTGTTTGTTTGACCTGTGGCTTAAGTACTGCTGTCTCACAAATGTCTCTATAGGCCAGCATGGACTAAGCATAACATGTTATAAGCATTCATAACATACCATTAACAATCAAAAATGTGTTTGTGGAGTTAGGTGTTATCTTTTTGCACGTCTTCTATTGCATGGTATCAAAGTAAATTATGGAGGAAAAAAAATCACAAAAATTTGCGAGGTGTCTCGCAACATTCAAAGACATAAACGCTGCATGCAGTCAAATGTAAAGCACTTAAGTTTACTCGCCTCATGTTAAAAAAAAGTTGTTTTTTTTTATGTCGGGAGTTGGGAGGGAGCTCATTATTGTCATGTTGGCCCCCAAAAAAAAGACACACATACACACACACTTGCACACGCATCTCAGATCCAATTCTCACCAATGAAGTTCATCTCTTTACATATCAGAGAAGATATTTTGATTTTTAGGTACAGTGAGGAGTATTAAAATGTGAAACAAGCAAACGTGAAAATGTTATTCAGTGCATTGGCTCCTTGTGTTTTGCTTTTTTAGGATATCAGGCATGCATTTCCTTTACACACAGGTTGAACCTCATGTAACCTGTCCCATCATTTTTTATTGATTTAAATTGTTTTAATGTAACAGCTTAAAAGCCCAGATCTGATCTATGAATGTACCCCATTTACTCTTTTTAATTTTTGTCGAATGTCATTGGTCTTTAATGTAAATTCAGGGCAGGAATGTCAAATACATGTAGAGTTAATATCTATGTCAATAACAGACTTCAGCTATAGTCAGGTAGGCCTCACACGGCCACAGTCATGAACCAGATATGTTTTAACACAACTTCCGATTCGCTGTCAACATTATCTTGTTTGTTTGGTGTTGCATAAATGCACTTTACTGATCAGTGGGTCATATTGGGTGTGAAATGAAGCAAACCATGTTGGCTTTCAAAAGTTTATTTCATTATTATTATATTTTTTTTAGCCATTCTTTGCTGTTGCTCTGATGTTACTTTTATTTATGTATTCCCTGATCCTGTTGGGTCTCATGAATGATGGAAAGGGCTGGAGTCTCAGACTAACAAAATAGAAAAGTAGCACCTGTTTCCTCACTTGAAGGCTTCTCCTTCACATTCCCTTCAGCAGAGGTTTGTGTCAATCACTGAGTGCTTTGTCTTTAACAAACATGAGAAACCAGGAGCAATCTGTACGCTCACGTCCTTTTGCATCCTCTTTTGCTTTCAATTTCTAAATTAGAACAGTTTTCATTTCTCCAGCAAATTGGGATCGAAGCACTGGGCTGAAGGTACTGAGGGATGCAAGCTCAAGGTCTGACTAATATAACAGTCAGATCATAAAGAGACATAATCGGCACCAGCAAAATGAAGATTGCCTCTGCCACCTCAACATGATACAAAAAAACAGAGGAAACCTATTAGACTGTGAGTGGTCTAGTTACATGAGTGAGATTTCTTTGGGTATTTTGTGTGACATATCCCTGTTGTTGCATTTACTGTTTCATATCTGAATGCCAAACGAATTACAGTATCATTCCAAAAGTTGTTATGTTTGTTTTTATTTTCACTCCAAATGTATTCTGGACGTTCATCCGCCCCCACAGAGCCCTTTCACAAGAAGGCTAGAACGCTACAAGCTGGCTAAAGCTGCTTGCTCCTCTCTCACAACCTCTTCTCCCTGAGTCTCACTCTCTCAGCCTACACGATATCACGATTTGTGTTTCATCACACTGAGCACCTGCTACTGTGTCCACCCTTTAAATGGATAAAGGTATTTCTGAGCCCTTTCGTCTGAGAAATTGCAGGATTCTTTGCCAACCAGATATGAGGCCATTTTTGTCTTTGACCCTCTGAACCTCCCATGAACTTGGTTGACCTTCTCCATCCCCAAGAACCCATGTATGTGTTGGATATTTTACATCTCTTTTGCTGTCAAACTCTGCAAGACTGTTCTTTTGTTTCCTGGTGGACAATTCTGCAGGGTTGAAACGCTTGCTTAAGTGTAAACTGGAGAAAGCATGCTAGTACCTTGCAACCATTATCACATCATTGTAAATTTTCTTTTGGGGTTTTAACCTCCGTTCTTTCCATCTCAGAAAAAAATGGACTGACAGCATAAGATCAAATATTCCAACCTGAAAAAAAAGTGATGTTGCTGATTGGGTACATTTCTCTTTGATAATAATGACAACAGTTTTGTCTTTGGTTTGTGATGAGGAGAATCTGTGAAAGTCCACAGTGTTAACTACCTAAAGGGCTTTCTAGGACAGCATTTATATGTCTTTTAAAGTGAAAAAGTCCTCTAAATATATTAGGAAATGTCTTCTTGTGCCATTTTAGAAAAAGTGTGAAAGCTTTTTATGGCAAATATTGTCAGCAAGAGTGCCAAATAATTCCATACTGAGCCAATAGGCAGCCAGCCTACATAACTAAATGTTAGATCACTGGAATGGTTACGTCCCATTTCCACTCCCCTTGAAAAACATCACCCTAATTGTACTACGTTTGAGCTCATGCACCATTATTGTTATGCTGCCAGTCTGTTTTCTGCTTTTGTCAGAGAAACATCTCAGAAGCAGTATATTTTTTAAATGATACACTGTTGATAAAATGACAACAGCTACTGTACTATGGTGAGGGAATGAGAGGATTTTAAAAGTGTCATTGTTTTTATTCTTAGTTTATTTGAACATTATTCATTAATAGATTTAACGGTAATGACTATTTAATGTAACTGTAGTACTGTGTTTGTAAAAGAAATTCAGTGAGTTGTGTTTTATGACTCGTGGACTACCAGTGAAGTCAGCATTTCAGTGTTAATAATTGAATTGTTTTTTAAAGATTATTTTTGCGACGGCAACAAAGAGTCATTATAAATGTTCATTTTAACATCACTTGTCTTCTGTTCCTTTTATTCTCCACCTTGTCCCTCTGTCTCTTGAGTGAAAGGTCGAGTGTTTATATCATTTCAATCAACACATTTATGAATAGACCAATTTCTGGAGTGCTGAATCCGAGCACATATTAAATGTGAACGATCGCTGTGTTTACATGAACACAACGCTCAAATAATTAGGTTAAGCATCAACAACATTGTGAAAAGCAGCGTAAATTTCACACCTGATTTACATGAATGTATCTGATGGCTATTTTGTCTACCGGGGGTAGCGTGTTAGATCATGAGCACCTCATTATGTTTTCAGCTCAAAAAGCTGATTTTGTTACTTCAGAGAGGCAGTGACTTTGGTCAGAGCCCATCTACAAACAGTCTGTTTCATTTAGTTAAGCATCCATGCTTCAAATGTTTGTCCTCTCTGTAATCACACTTGGAAAACATGCAGTTTCACTGCAAAATAAATGGGAAGATTATGGGATTTTACATGCGAGACCAACGCATGAGCACACCCTCAAAGGTACTTTAATTTATTCTGTCTGAATAAACGGGTGGAGCTCTGCTGTCTAAACCAACTGATGACGAGAAGTTGCTTCTCCCTGAGGAAAGGGAGCAAGATGTTAATCAAGCACAGTCTTTAGACACCTACCCATCCTTAAATGTGTGGGTGTCCATCTAATTGTGTGTAAACCATGGGAGGGTTAAAATTAAATTACTCTGAATTTAGCTAAAAGAAAGAAAAAAACAATACTAGAGTACACAGTCATTAGTGGCATGCTAACATGTTATTTGTAGCAGGTTTAAACTTACTCTGACAACCATCTTAATCTAGTGTGTTAGCATACTAACATTTTCTTGTTAGCCAAAAACACAAAGTTTTTGGACCATATCAATGCTAACTAGTTTAACAAGCATTTGGTCATAAAACAAAATATTGGACAAACTGAAAGGTCAACCTGATGATAGTGCCAGATGAAAAGTGAAGGGATCAACAAAGTTATTTCAGTAGCTATTTGCATGGTGATCCATTCTATACCTGTTGTGACATTGCTCACAACACCATATATGTCATATATGTCATATATGTCACAAGAACATATATGTCAACCTCATGGTGGCACTAAGAGAAAAGTCAGGGAAGTCAGTAGGGCTGATCCTTTGGATATCATGAATGTCTTTACAAATTGTTATAGCAATTTAACAGTTGTTGAGAAATTTCAGTTTGGACCAAAACAGGGGACCATACATACAACTATGCCCATAGCTCAGCTACAAAGGCAGATTATCATTCACCACACATTTTTCTCTGTTATCCATTGAATGAGCATCAAGACCATCAGTCCGGCTTTCCACTGAAACCCTGCAGTATAATGACATTACACACTTATTCTTTTAAAACACAGCAGCTCTGAGACTGATTAGATCTGAATCGCTTCATCAAGTTGAGAAAGTTAGATTTAATTAGAGAAAGTTCTCTGTAGCTGTGGTCAAAGAGAATCCTCTTACCAGAGGTGGATAACATGACCAACTAACATCTGATACTCTGCAAGCTAAAAATGGTATAGTTAATCATTCCAAGCCATGTACAGCTGCTTTTATAAACAGTCATTATAAATTTAATGTTAATGACATGAGAAGTGCACGCCATCACTTTGGTTTGAATACAACTTGAATCAGGTCGACACTAGATTAGTCGAGAACAATACATAGCACTCTGAAATCACACTATTTTGTATAAATGGATGCAAACTTTATTTAAGCACTGAGCACACTCCCAGTCACTTGTATATAGAACTACACTAAAGATAATGAACAGCAGAAATTGCTGCAACATGTCAGACAGCCATGACTTCAATGTAATGATGTCCATGTACCAGCCAGCACACAGCTATTTCTCCTACACCATTTGACCTTGCTCATTATCCGGCAAACACATCCCTAATCATCTGAGCTCAGGCACACAAGCGAGAAAAGTGATGTCACACACACAGATATGCATGTACATGGCTTTAGCTATACTAAGGTCATATGTACAGTGTTCTCTTTGGGAATATGTGTTGTTTTAGCAACCTGAGAAGGAACTTACCTACTGCAATGGGGACATATTATAGAAAAGTGGATTTTTTTTAAGGTTTGTCAAAATATGTTGTAGTCTTCTGGTATTACTATGCTTTCTCCATAAAAACGTTAGTCCAAACAGTGCTGCAGCCTGATGAAGGCTGCCAGACTAATGTCAATGCATACAAATAGGCAAACAAACAATATACAATTTATACTTTTTTTTCTTTTTTACAAATAATAAACAAATTTATACTAAAGTTATCTGCCAGTCAAAGAGTATAATAGTATTTTTTTTTACACAGACTGAATGTAAAGGAAACATTTACTCACATCTGAGTTTTCATTTTCTTAAACTGATCTAGGTTTCTTCAAACAGGTATTTCTAATTTTTTATTAGTTGCCTTTAGAAAATGATTGTATTTGTCCTGGATGCTGGTGAAATTCAGAGAGAAAGACACAACAGTAGACAGACTGAAATCACTGAAAGCTTGCATGTAATTCTGCTAACTATCATAAATAACTTGAAAATATGGTTGACAATAAGGCACAGAAATGTGTAAGTCATTGAGTCATTGAGATGGTGTATGGGAACCATATGTTGCCTATTTGAATTTATGATCTCATTTTTCTATTCCCCTACACTTTATCCCTCCTAATGCCATGCAGTGAAAAACAACCGTTTTATTTATCTTAATTTTTTTAACCTTTTCCTCCAGTATCTGCATTAATCTTATTGTTCGATCATCTTTTGTCAGAGCAACTAAATCAAAAGCCCTTACTACTATTGCAAAGACTAGAAAATCCTCCTATATGGTACATTTTTCAGTGATGGAGTGACATCATAATTCAAAATTTTCTGCACATCTCAACCTATCTAACGTCTCATTTCTACCTTGGATTGAGGTGTAAACCCTGCAGTAGTATACATTTAAGGCACATTTGATTCCTGCTGTGAGAGAAGGTAGCAATGGGCTTGAATGATAAAATTGCGTTGTCAAGGTAACAGGTTGTTCTGAAGACTCCAAATACGTTGTATTGGGGATGCTCCTATACAATTTTTCTACATGCAGCCTCTGTAGCACAGAACCACACAAGCTCTGCATTTCACTCCCTCAAAGTCGAGCAGGTAACTGCAGATGTAATATGGTTTGCATTCATAATTTAGAGCTATTTAATAGCCACTCTGTCTTCATCAATATTATTGAAATTATTCACTGCAAATCTCATTTGCAAAACCAAATCATAGCTGTCGGAAACCTTGGGGTGGCACAGTGATTTCTTTCAAATGATGAATGAGGAAAAAGGTGGGGACTGCTAAAGAATAGAGATACACTGAGCACCCTTTAACATGGCTCCTGATGTAACCATGGATACCTCTATTTCATGGATGGAGTAATTTTAGCTGGAGTGGGATCTGAAGGATACATATCACTGTTTCTGCACAGGATAGTCATAAATAATCAAATCTTAAATATCAGGTTACACCCCAGATATATATTCAAACTAATGCAATGAAAAGAATCTCATAATTGATATCTCATTTTCCATGTGACGATCATATACATCCCTCAGTTTGAGGGAGTGAGCCAGTAACGTTAGGGATGTTTTGTTTGCAGGAACAATAGTGCATTCACAGAACCCAGGCAGGTGTCAGTGATACAGTGGCTGAACTTGTATATAATTTAGTAACCTCATTGTTACCTAATAAAGAGTAGTTGTGAAAATTAAGCCCCTTATTAAGCAGATTTTCTTGTATGCCAGCAGTGCTGTCATAGCTATAACCTCCTGAGAAATGCTTGCAGAATCTATAGGATTGCAGATGAGGTTTTCACAGGCAAAATGTGTTTTGAAATTGAACATTATTGCTGGCAGCAACAGCCATCAATCGATAAATTGTTCATAAAGATATTGCCTTCGTATTTATGACTCCTGGTTCTATCTGTGGAGAGAGCGGAGGGCAGTTGTGCTGAGACTTATCAGTTAAGGAGAGAGCAGGCGAAGTGTCTGCACTGTCAAGGCAACCATGATAGTGCTGTCCACGAGGGATTAGGAGAAGATGTAGCTATGATAAAAAAACAGAGCTGCACTGAGACAAACTCAGCCAGTTTCTTAAAAGTCAAGAAACAAGAAACCTGACTGCCAAAGTGCAGAGACTCGGAACACTTGTCCAGTAAATAACTGCACATTTTTTGGCTGTTGTCCTGATTTTATTTTAAATTAGTGAAAGTAGACAATGATGAATTACGCCAGGATCATTTGCCTTTGCAGTTTTCAAAGATTCTGAAGGTTATAAGCACCAGTATCTAACTGATGTTCATTTATCAGTTGGCTGCTGGGTGGTGTGTATGTGCGTGTGGAGAATCTCCTTGCTAAGTAATCTGTGGCAACAATTACTGTTATCCATCTAGAACCCTGTAACTCTTAAAGTTGCATTTTTTGGATACAAATCTCTATAAAACTATGTCAAAAAATGAAACACGGACAGACAGCTCTATGGGCCTGATTAAAGTGTAGCAGTGTTTTACTGAAGCAAATAAAACAGAGACATCAGCTATGTTACATTCCGTTCATTTTAGACTGTTTAACTTTTATGTAAATGAAAAGTGCTTGCATACTGAACATATATGCAGTCCGGTGCAGTCCTGTTTTGCTCCAACTCATCTCTGTCAAATGCTCTCTGACTCCACCTGCTGGTTTAATTCAGCACATGTCCAAAAAAAATCTGTAAAATGTTAAGCATAGATAAAAGAATAAAGCTTATACTAAAGCTGGTTTTTGACATGCCACTCTGTAAAGATGATAAATAAACAATTATATACACTGATTTATCTTTCTGGTAAGTGGAACTTTGTAAATTTTTTTGGAGAATTTGATATTCCTGCTTCCTTTTTAAATATTCTTGTAATTTTTGTGCCTTTATTAGTGGGTCAACACCACAGTTGAGAGACGACAGGAAATATCTGGACATATCTGGAAATATCAGAGAGATTAAGGAATCAAGTTCCTTACTTAGACCAAAATGTTGAGTTCACAGTCAGTGCCTGAAGCCCCAAGGTCCCCAGTGCATCCAAAAGGATGAAATGTAACAACACAGTGGTATCTGTTACTACTTCAGAATCTTTTTAATCTACGGGAATAGTGTACAGCAGTTTTCCTTGATTTTATTCCACATAGTCCTATTCACAAAGCAAAATAACCCCCCTTGGCAGTTTGGTACAATTCATTTTAAGTGTGGGGTAATCACTGCTTGTATGATCCAATTACCAGAGAATAGGATTTTGTCAAAATAACTGAAAACACAATTCTCTCTTCATTCTCATTAAGCTGTGTTTAATTATTCAATATGGTGTGCTATAATTTTTAAACATGCCCCAAGTCCATTGGCAAATCTTTAGAGGGATTGTTAACAGTCTTCCTGTTCCTCTATGAAATTGTTTAACTGCTATAAAAATATTCTTTTCTAAGAAATCTTTCATTTTTAGATGTAGCAAAGTCAAAGTAAATGTTTTGTGTCTGAGAAAATACCAATATAGCAGGAAAAGCATCCTGATAAAGCTCCAGTGGTTACAGTGGTTGTCACTAGCTGGGGTAATCAAAAGAGAGACCAGGGAGCAAGCTAGGTCAATGAAGGTGCCCTATGTGGGAGTCCAGCATTATGAAGATCAGTGTCATTTTCTTACTGTAATATTCAGTAATGGGTAGCTGAGTCTCTCCTTATCTGAGGAATCATTCTCTGTTACAAACCTGTAGTAGAGGTTGCTAAAAGTCAAATCTAACTGGAGTGCCTGAGATAAATCTACTATAGACTCAAGCTCTGTGGGGGAAGCACAAAAGGGTACAACATTTATAAATTCTATCTATCAAAATTAAAACCTTTATTACGTAAAGTGAGTAACATTGATTATTTGGCAGCAATATCCTGTTCTGCTGGGATGTCTGTACATGCCATGGGTGGGGCTGGCATGTCTCATGTCTTATGTCTTGTGCCTGTTCGGATTAAGATCTAGGAAATCTCAGTCCTTTCCTGAGCAGTCTTGGTAGTGTGGCATAGTGCAGAGTTTTACTAGTGAGGCCACTGCTATGTGGGAGTGCTTTTGCCATGGGTAGGAGGGTCTGTTTGAGTAGGTGACATAAGTCATGCTGCAAACACATTTATTTCAGGACCCAAAACAGAACATTGTATTGTAATGACATGAGTTGTGTCCAAACTGCCACACAACATTTAGCAAGACAAAACCAACTTCTTCACTAAACGTCATTCATATATGTCAGTTTATTTGTGTTTAGCTCTAAGCCCTAAGTGAGTTTGTCAGAGTGTGAATGTTTGTTTTTATATGTAAAAAGTATAGACAACAGCAAAGAAATACCACTGTTTTACCAAAAAGGAGCAACTGGACCTATGCTGATTTGTTCGTTTAAGATGTTGGTATGAGGCAATTAGTCCTTAACACATTTTACTTTGGCACAGTTGGTAACAATCATTCTTTGTGTGATTATGATGGTTGCACAGGAGACTAGGAGGCTATTTACAAATATTATAACAATAACATAAGCCTGACATGAATTTTATGAATATAATAGAAAAGATAAAACTGTATATCAAAAACATCAAGCCTATACTGAAATGTTACTTTCAAATTTCAGTATATATAATATGCATTTATTGTTTGTTGGCCACAGCAAACACCGTTTTTTGGTTAAAAAAATTTTTTTTATGCCATTGAAGGTGCTCAAATACTTTTATGTATCCATGTGAAGTTTAAGTTAACCTGCAGAGGTGGTTATAGTTTAATGATCTGTAGGTCCTCCAATTTACTTTTACTCCGTCTTTGACAATTTATAAGTATTATTGTTATAATGGTGGCAGGAACATGCTTTTAGTGAGCTGGCATACCGTGCAAAAAAAAAGAAGAGAAGAGGAAGGGAAGAGAAGAGAAGAGAAGAGAAGAGAAGAGAAGAGAAGAGAAGAGAAGAAAAGAGAAGAGAAGAGAAGAGAAGTAAATCAGAGATGTTTTATCCATAAAGAGGTAAATCGTCCGTCTTCGTGATTTTGACACGGTATGCATACAAATGTCCGTCAAAAAATAAATTCAAGTAGCCTATAATTTAATGAGAAATACTTAATGACAAATGTATGTTCATATTATCAACATTAACTAAATATAACTTAAAATCGTAGATATACAGCCCATAATAAATTTAAACATTCACTGTGCACAATGCAAACGGGCTGCAGTATCTTACGAGTGTGGCACTACACCTAAATTAAACATTTTACACTTTGCAACTGACAACTTATACACCCACACACACACACACACTATACTATACCCCGAAGCAAATACGGAAAGAAGTGTGAGACCTCCTCTCATGTCACGGTTATTCTCTGCAGCGTCATTAGGGCGTGTTTACGGACCGCCCTGCTAGCTCGGAACAGCCTTCTCGACCAACTCTAAGACAGCCTGCCGTCAACTTCAACATCTACTTTTGCCAAACGGTAAACAACAGAATTAACGTCGAATTCTAACCGACAGATTTATTTTTGTCTTATATATATAATGCAAGGTTAGATACTTGTTTATTGTTGTAATTCATAGTTTAGCTGACTCTGACATGTAACGTTAACAATTTAACCTATCCAAAGCTAAAGTTAGTTAGCTGCTCAGGCTACCACCAGTACATCCAACTCGGCATTGAATATTATTGGTCAGTTGAAAGTTTTTACGGTCCAGAAGCATGTTTTGACACCACGAAAAGGGACGCAGTTAATTAGCTAGATTAGCTACAGCTTACCAGTCATAATGCCAATTTTCGACGTAATGTGAATGTTAACATATTCGCAGTGCAGCTAGCTCTGTCTTGTGCGTGGTTAACGCGAACTGTTAACGTTTGCGTTAATTTTTGAAATCTTTGCACTTTACAAAGCTCTCATTTTTCTTTCTATGAGGACCAACATTCAGGTATGCTATTGTGCACACATGATGCATACGGGTAATACTTGCAGGTCGGATCTAGTTTTCGCATTTTGGGTGCGGCATTGGATTTTTTTCCGTAGGCGGAAACATTTTTAGAGGGTGTTGTGGGCGTGCCGCTATTTTGACTTGATAGTGAAAGAAAAAACAGGACATGCCATTAACTGATTGGAACAGCTGGAACTAGCTAAACCCATGCTGCTGTAGCTAACGTTGGCCACTGAGAGAGTGACCCTAGTAACGTATTTACATAACAGGGTCAAGAAGTGACCAATAGAGATCAACGTTAATGCAATAGTACATAATTGTGAAGACTGCTACATTATAACCCATATTATGTCTTTGTATGACATTTTCATTGTTTAAATATCATTTGCTCCCGCTTTTGGATTTTTATAATTAATGGTCCTGTGATTTAATGTTGACTGGAAACTCAGTTGTGGTTCTTAGCATTAGAATTAATACAGATACAGATAGGTACTGTTAGTATGTGATCAAAATAATTTTCTGCTTGCACTACACTAGCCAGAAGTGATGACTGCTGCTATTATATCAAATTATTTTGTTTCGAGTTACTCCATAATAACATGTAGAAACTAACCATGTTAATCCTGAGGTCGTCGGTCAGGAAGTGCAACTTGACCCAAGTGGTGTTTGATATTTTGCTTATATTCTGTTTCATTCTGCATTTACAGTTGAGAAAAGATGTTTTCCGTAGGTAAAATAATGGGTGGCCTGGTTAATATTATCAGGTAAGCATCTTTCAAAAAGATCTTTCTGATTAAAAATCTTTCTGATTGGTTTGTGGCTTAACTTTTTTATCCTTTTTGTAGCAACATAGACCCAGCACAGTTTATACCTCAGTCTGTGAGTAGCCTTCAGTAACTTTACTTTCTCTATCTGATCATTACTGCTCTGCTAGCTATGCATTCCAATGTTTTCTGTTATCTTTACTGCAGCCACCACCACCACGCAGACCAGAAGTATATGCAGAGCAGCATGAGAGTGATGAAGAGAAACAGTTTCGCAGAGTCTTCCAGCAACTAGCTGGGGATGTGAGTGCTATGTCAACAATATGGTTTTGTAAACATTCACATCTAAGGGATGCTTAAACTGTTTAAAGAATGTTTCTCCTTCATTAATCTTAAAATGCTTACAGTAGGGTGACTTTACATGTTACTTCTGGCTTTGATATTCTTGTTTGATATACTCCTGAATATTTGCCATATAGGACATGGAGGTGAGCCCATCTGAGCTGATGAACATCCTTAACAGAATCATTACAAAGCGTAAGAAATTTTTATGTTATTATGTTATTTATGTTATGTATGTTATATATGTTTAGAGGCTATCTCTATATCAGACCTACATTTAGAGGCCAGGATGATTGATTACATTTTTTTTCTAAAATATGATTTCAGGAGTTCTAAGAATTCAAAACTACTATTCAAAATAGTAATTAAATAAAATAATTATTAATGCTGCTGTCTTTTCATTCCCATTTCAGATGGGGACCTGAGGACAGATGGCTTCAGCATAGAGTCTTGCAGGAGCATGGTGGCAGTCATGGATGTATCCTTTCTATCATGAGTAGACCTTATTTGATGTGTAATTCAAGTGAAAATGAAGAAGACTGTGGCAGCGAAGTAGTGACACACAGCATAGAAAAAAATTCATCAATGGGCTCACAAGACTCTTACTTACTCACAGCTTATTAAGTGGTTAGACATACACTGTAACATTAAGGCTAATTACTGCCCCCACTGTAAATCGTCACTATAAAACAGATTTTCACAATCAGGTCAAAGCTGCTCTTCTCATGGCATGCAGCAGTGGATGTTAAGGACTCATGACCTTGAAATGTGTAAAGGTGAAGTGCAGAGCAGATCTCTCAGCACTGCTCAAAGAATCAGGAGCCATGATCCCCAAAATGTGGTCAAACTGTTATGAGAACACCTTTTTTGTATTATTATTATTATTACATTTTTTATCATACAAACAGAACACAACTACAAATCAAGTAACAGACACAGATACCCCACATTACAAAAAAACAAAAACAAAATAAAACTCAATACAGCCACACAAAGCCAGACAAGACAAATATACAGAAATTAATACACCAAGGTTCAGTCACAGCATATCATATGGTAAAGAAAATGTCACATCTGCATATCACCTAGCAGGGACTGCAGTTACAAAATTAAAATGTTTAACAACTGGACCCCAGACAGCTTCAAATATTTTACAGAAAAGGTGTACTGCTGCAGAGTCTTTGAAGATTTATCACTGACACCAAATCTCTAACTCATCTAGAAAAACAAGGTGCACTAGTAGCGTTCTTTTTCTTTTAAATTACTCTCTTTGCCACAAACATATCAAACATAAGAATCTGTTGTACAGTTTGGGGTGGTGCAAGAGAAACTATAGAGTAACAAAACAAAGCAATAAATGCATCAGGTTCAATTTTTAAATCATAAATTTTACACATTTGTTGTTAATTTCCCTTGTAAATGCCCTTTCTTTGAATTCACGTGAAGATTCCCTCTAGTGATTTTTGTATAGTTTGTTTGTTTGTTTGTTTGTGGAGTGCTGCAACAGTGGAGTTTCCCAATTTGGGATCAATAAAGTAAATCTATCTATCTATCTGTTTTACAATATCATCAAAAGATGTCCAGCCAAAAAGGGATATGCCAAGAAAGCATGACCCAGAGTAACTTTTTAATAGATGCTATATTGCATCTATTAGGTGATGCTATATTGCATCTATTAAAAAGTTAAGAAACATTTACATTTATTAACATAGAGATGTGAACAAAAAAAACAAACAGTAACCATTAAAAGGTATTCATTCCCTACTGTGTATTCTGTACTAAATGATTGAGTAATGCATGTTAAAATACATGTTCGTTAATGCAACTGTTTGTCAGAGCCGGAGAGGTGATGACTGGATGTCTGTTTTCCTTAATGCTTCTTCAGAGCGACAGCACTGGAAAGCTTGGCTTTCATGAATTCAAACACCTCTGGAACAACATAAAGAAGTGGCAGGCAAGTACAGCAAGCCTGTTTCATTTGTCCCACACATCTGTTTCTGTGTTGTGTTGCATTCCTGTGGTCAGTGTTAGACATCTGTACTAACAGTGAACACAGAGAAAACTGTTTCTTAAAGCATAAGTCGTAAATCTCTTTATTTTTATTGCAAAAGACTTATATTATAGTGGACAGTGTACCAATCTTCTCTTTATTGTGATTAAAAGCAATGTTTTATATAGACATAAATCTGAATACTCAATTTTCTTATGAGCGTACATTAAATTGGCCACATGTGAAGAACAATCTTATTTTTTGCCAAATAATTCTTACTAACAGTTTACTTTGTCAGTGACATGAATCGTAATTGGCACTTGTTAAATTAAGCCTACAGTAAAAACAATGAATACATAAAATTAAAATAAATTAAAAAAATAGTAATATTATAAACACTGAATTTTTAAATAAATTCATTGAAGAATTTTCTCATGGTTTTTAAATCATTTTGACAGCAATTTAGGTTTTTTCTTTTCTCTTTGCACATAGTGAAGCAGCTTATCAGGTAACTTTCAGATGGTATAATTGCTTAAAACCATTTTAATGTTGTTTAGGGGGTGTACAAGGCCCATGACACTGATGGCTCTGGATATATTGGTGCAGATGAGTTGCCAAATGCTTTTAGAGCTGCTGGTAAGTTTTGCTTTATTTTCATGATTGTTATTTAAATGTCTGAGCTTCTGAAATGATGCTGGGAAAACAAAGTTCAGAACTGAAGAAGCTTCTTGGATGAGAGGCGAAACGTCTTCAAGAACTCTACCAAGTCCAGTTGCCTAAGACTAACCTTGCTACGTAAACTACTTGATCAAAATTCAAAGCCTTTTATAAATGTGGGCAGCCCATCCCAATTAAGTCAAATGTTTCTGAAATCTATAGAAGGCCTCATCTTTGAGCTGCTGTAGAATGAGTTCTTGATTAAAATATCATACTATTCACTGAACTGTGTTTGTGTTAGGCAGTGCTGGCTTAAGTAAATGCTTGTGTACCATTTTAGTAAATTTGGTTTATAGTGTACAGTGGTTTAATCTTTTCCTCAGGCTTCCCCCTCAATGACCAGCTGTTTGAGATGATAATTCGCAGATACAGCGATGAAAGTGGAAATATGGATTTTGACAACTACATTGGCTGCCTTGTTAGGCTGGATGCCATGTGCCGTAAGTTTTAAAGACCAGTCTTAAAATAAATTGATCCACTTGTTGTCTCAGCAGCTTTATCTGTGTGATAAGATAGACAAAATCAAAACTCAAGGTGAGGCAGTCTTAATATTTCTTCTGCTTCAGGTGCCTTCAAAACCCTGGATAAGGACAACAGTGGGACTATCAAAGTCAATACTCAGGAGGTAAAGTGATCACAGAATTCAGATTTTTACAAGCATTTGATTCAGTCAATGGAAGCAGTTCCCTGTTGAGATAAAGCCATCTTCCTTGCTCTTTTGTCATTTCAGTGGCTTCAGTTGACCATGTACTCTTGAGCCTGGATGAGGTCTCTCCTGCTTGTGATACAGAACCACTCTGTTTGTCTTTACAGTACAAAATATTTTCTCAGTTATTCCTACAATTTCTGTCACTCAGCAAATCCCTTTTGTGTGCAGGTTTATTTGCCATCTTAGTGCAATGCAAATTGATGCTGTATTACCAACCCAGAAAAGCATAAACCTGCACTCACAATGGTACCCATAGCTGAGGATCATAAATAATTGCTACTGAATGTTCTGGAGAAGTATGAAGCCAACAGATTTGGGTGCTCAAAGATTCTCATGTGTTAAATTGGTTTAATTTGATCCATTATTTTGGCTTTTACATTCGATATAATCTATTCCCATAAGTCATATCAGCACAGGAGGAGGAAATAGGAGGCCAACATGGAGATGCTTTACACCACAAAATTGTGAAAAATCTTATGCGCAAGCTCCAAGTCCTCTGTGGTTGGGGCTGGTTTCACAAAGACAGTATGTTAAATGGGTCTGTGAAACAAGGTCCAGTTTTAGTTTCTATGTTTTGTTATGCTAAAATGACATTGGGGTTTGGGATTTTTTTTGTCGGTGTCTGACAACTCAGTTTCACCTGCTGAAAAAAACAGGGAAGACCACTTCACCTGTGACTGGGAAAAAAACTACAAGGTGAAAGTTTTGTGTTGGAGTGAAGTGTGTGCTGAGGCTTTGTCTACCATGTGTTTTGGTTTGATTGGCCACTCACGCAGTTGTTTCCACCTGTTTTAGGTAATTACATCCTCAGAACTGTGTTTCAGTGACTGCTTGATTCACGTCTCTGTCTCTCAAATGTTACTTTTGTTAAGTTTTGGGAAGAGATTGTGTACAGCTTGAGTGACCTTGTCTTGAGTCAGCAAAGCCTCACCAAACTTTAATCTAAGCATTGGACTAACCAACTTGCTCACTAACTGAAAACATCCATAAGGTGACAAAAATTGCAGTGGTCTAAGTTGTATGACTGGAACAGGAAAACCAACAGGAGTGGGAATGATTGTCAGTCTGTACTTGCCCATGCAGCCCTCATAAGTGTTAAAATTTCAGTAAATATGGGTGGACCATGTCTTTGCAAAGATATTGAGATTAATAAGAACTAGGTAATATTAGGTAAGTTATATGTGAAGTTTATTATTGGCTACTGAATTCATTGTCTTGATCGTGAAACCAGCCCTAAGTCCCCTGACTGAAGATTCTTGAACACAAAAGCAATGGGAGACAGCTCAAGCTTGGTCACAGCTTAAAGCAAAAGTGAAGCTGATTTTTAAATTATGGTTAACTTGCATTACAGTCTCGTGTGAGCAGATCATGGTTTAGTGATAAGTACACTCCATTGTTACTCATAACTGCATATGCATTGAGTACAGAAATCCTTTTCTTTTTTGGGGAGGGCAGGAATATGGTTTTAAATTCATGTTTAATGCTGGCCATGAAACACGGCTGAAGCATTATGTGTCAGCTTACTGATCACTTACCTTACCACTGTGTACTTATTCATAATGCCTGCACTAGAAAATGCCAGCACAATATGTGAATTAATTATATACAGTGCTTAACATATGCGAATGCCACTTATGCATGTAGCCAATAGTAAAGCTGCCATTATTGGGTGTTTTTAACCATATTGTTACAGCCACAGTTGTGAAACTGTTATAGAAAATGCTTGGTAAAATAAATCCCAGTGCCATATTTGGAATAAAAGTGGTATGTCAAATATGTCAGAATTGTTCTTGATGCACTTCAAATTGTTGCGGGATACAGGTTGTTAGTCAGTGACTAATGAAATATCTGTCTTTCTGTCTGTTTGTCTATACATGTATGTGTATGAAACTGTTACTACAAATAAAAACATGAAACTAAGACATCAATGCCGTCACTGGCAGAAAGCGTCATATAAAAAATCAGTGTTTTTAGAGTCTGCAGGGCTTAGGGTTAGACAGCAATACCAGCGACCCTTTCGTCAAGAAATAAATAAATAAGAAACCTCAGACCACGTTGGTTTCCCAACAACTAAACATATTTCCTGTGCGTGTGCATGCGTGTATTTGTGCATTGTTTGTTCAATCATGACAGCCTACGATACCAGAAAGTACCTTTGCTCCTTCAAAATAAAAGCCCATGTCACAACCAGATAACACAAGAAAGAAAACAAACCAAAGTAATTAGCGGGAGAACCAGATTATTTGTTGTTATTGCCATAAGTCACACCAATACGAACCCAATACTCAAAGGCTACTTACTTATACAAACATCATTAGGTTCTTCAGTGACTTGATTCTTTAGCCGGCTGCTGTGGTTAGCTGTCTAACCTCAACCGGACATCTCCTTTGTAGTTGTCGCCACATATTGGTTAGCTTGACAGAAGCTATCTTGTCGATAAGGAAGTTTATCATAACGTTTCAGGATCAAACCACTACTTATTTCACTAGGGGGTATGTTCACCATTTAATTAGCTATTTTTATCATTAAGATAAACATCGTAAAGTGAGGTTACATGAGGTAAGTACTTCATCAGCCATTTCTGACTGTAACGTAGCATTAGCTAACGCTGTCTTGCTGCAATGAAAGCTAACCTAGTGTGTTCTGTTGTGTAACATTCGAGTAAAAAGCCATTTAAGTTAGCTAGTAAGATAACTGAATGTACACTGCGTTGTTTGAGGAGAATGAAGAGTCTGTAAGTAGTTAAAATAGATAAGGGTAAGATAAACAAAGATATCATTTGACTAGCTGTGAGTGGGCTGTAGATATAGCTAGCTGACTAGGCTATCGCGTGTGTAAAGCTAGTAACGTTATAGCATCGTCCATTGTTCAGTCACTCTTTGCACCAACATTGTAATAATCTCACTAAACCTGCACCTAAATTATGTGAGAAGAGCTGGTACAATGCATGTAACTACATTTCTACTAAAACGCTGATAATATTAATTCATAATGTGTTAAACGTTAGCAAACATTAATCAACTAACTAGACCTGCACTCATCCTCATTGCTCAGCTGTTGAGCTCAAGCGAGTGTAATGTTATTTTGTTTTAAATACTGCCTCACATCACTTACTCGAGTTAGTTTTTGTGTAAAGCCCTTAGTCTCAGTCAATATCTATTGCATCAGTTATCATTAACGCAACCGCATGCTTTACAACTTTGTTGTCAATCAGAATCTTGACACAACTGACATACAGCTGGAGAAGTTGGGGCACAGCAGAAACTTCAGAGCCTGGATTTTTGTTAACACTGTGTGTGGAGGATGTCTTCACCAATGTACTTCAACCAGGACAGCGTTACTCGCTTCAAGAAAAGAAAAGCTCGATTCTCTTTTAGTGAAGTCCACATACTTTTGGATGAAGTGAGGAAGCATCGTATGGTGGTTGTGGGTATGTGTCCTTAAGTGCTTATCCTTTCCAGAGTGGTTTCATTAATAAAGAGACAGGTTTAGCGTTCTGGGTTCCTGGAAAACAAATAAGTGTTTGCACAGTAGCTGGTTAATCAAAAACATAAAATAAATAAAGCTGTCAATGATAAAATATGGCCTGATCAATGACACAAGAACATATGGAGAAAAACACTCAGGGTCATTTTGTTTTGTTTTGGTTTTTTTTTCTCCTCCCAGGCAAATTTAATCGTGGTGTGCCAACAGACATTAAGAAGCGCACATGGGCAGAGATCACTGCACGTGTCAATGAAATTGGAGAGTGCCAACGTGAAGTCATTGAAGTCATTAAGAAATGGTCTGATCTAAAGTGTGACACCAAGCGGAAAGTGGCTGCCATGCGGTCAGGGACAGTGCCCAACAGGGGTCTCAACTCCCGTCTCTCACGAGACCTCAATCAGACAGAGAAAATAGTGCTCCAAATTCTGGAGATGGACGAGGAGGACCAGAGCACAGGGGACTTTGGCCCACTGGGAGATGATGACGATGTGCCAGAGGAGGAGGAAGAAATGGAAGAAGAGGATATGATTGGAATGCAGAATTCTCCTAATGGCGGGTTCGACATGGGGTCTATGCCCCCATCAACCTCCTACAGTATTAGTGAGTTCTTTAAGGAGTGTTGGTGAATAAATAGTCATAAATATCATTTTTGACTGTTTACCTCTTTTTGAACTATATATCAATGAGGTTTATACTATACTTAATAAGACACATATTGCAACTATTGTGCTCACATTTTGCCAACAAGATAGACATCTATGCCCATAGATAGATAGATAGATCTAATATATTATCTATTTTTTTATGTTGTAGGGGACTCATCACACCCCACTTTGGATGTGCAGTATGAAGTACCGCCTCCAGAAGGTGAGTTGTCAAGATTCCAGTGAAATTAGGAAAGATCTTTTTTACACTATGCCTTTAGTTACAAGAAACCACTAATGGGCCTGTTTCTTTGACTCAAGATACTGAAGCTGCGCTCGGAGAGTCAGATGATGACCAAAGAGATGACATGCTTCCCTCCACTCAGGCAGCAAAACCAACAGAAGATCACAAAGGAAACAATGGAGTCCAAAGACAAGGACAACCTCAGACGTCCTCTGGACCTTCGACGTCTTCAGCCACACTTCCAGTGCCAGGTCAACCCTCACAGAACACAAGAGACAGCATGCTACATAATGCATCATTGAGCCTTCAAGAGCAGCACGCCACAAATATCCTATTGGAGACGGTTTCACGCTCCCTGGAGCTTCTGTCTGAGTCTGTGCAGCAACTGGCAGAGACTCAGCAGGAGTTTGTGCGTGAGTCACTACAGCTACAGCGGGAGACGGTACAGGTTCTCAGAGACTTCACAGGTGGAGCCATTGCACTAATGCATGACAAACTGAATGGACGGCCAGCGTTATAGCAACAAAGTGTTAGAAAGAGATGTTTTGAAGCTGTATCACTGACTACATACATGGCCTTCAGGTGCAGGAACTTTTAAGGTCCTTTGGACTCCACCGCTGGTTACTGTACTTTTTGACAGTACTCAACAGATTTTCTGTGTTTATATTTTAAAAACTGTATTCATAGAAACATTGTGTTCATGGAATTGCTGTCTGTGAGTTTACATGGAAATGAGTTGAGAGAATAAGCAATGTTAGGATTAAAGAAAGACCATGTATGTTTTTTTTTTGTGGCTACTGAAAGTGAGACTCCTATCACTCTTAAAGCATTTTTTTACGGATACACCACATTTAAAGCCTTCACATTTTTTTAATGTTGACATGAAAAAAGGCCATCATTCAAATCTGTGTGCCCTTGTAGAAGGCGTAGTTGCATCAGTGTCTGGAGGTTATCACATGTACTGTAATGGTGAGTGGATATCCGCACCTGACCATTATATGGTCTTTATGTCTGAAAAAGCTAAGTTAGATACTTTGAGAATACCTGCAACTAATTTGTGATTGTCTGATTTTGTTTTTTACATTGCAAACATGGACACTTGAATATGGAAGTTTCTATAATTTCTTTAAATATGAAATAAACCCCTCATGTATTTAAGCAGAATACAAGTCATTTTGCTTGCTGTGAGTCTACAAAGTGTTCACACTCAAATCTCTTTACCAGAATGGGTATATCCTTGTGGAATCTAAATCTTGATGTATTGCTGATAAGATGAATTAACTTCACTGGATATAACACGTTTCAAATCCTAAGTTTAAAAATATGCACTGCTTCATACTTGTCCAGAAAACCTTAAAACATCTGTATATTGGAAGTGGAAGGAAACACACTTTTGATCCTGATGTGTCTTTTTCTGCTAAGATTTTACATTCAGACTACTGAATGAGGTTTCAGCCATTTAAGCAGGCCATTTGTTGAAGGGTTTTTTACACAACAGAAGTCATAAACTAAAAAAGTCACAGACTTTGATTGATAAAGCTAAGATAAATGTTTTTATTTTATCCTATTATTTTAAAGCAAAAATCCTGTCTTCTTCCTTTGTGCCACAGAGCTCCATTATTGTCTTTGAATTACACATCAGTGAGCCACGCTGTTGAACTGGATGACATGCTCCTTAGTGACTGCACTGCTGCCATAAAACTTTCACTAGAGCACAAAATATGTAGTAACCCACTTTCAAAGGTAGTTCCAACCTTTCCTTTTCGAGTTACACTTTTTAAAACCAACGGTTCTCAGCTGATTTACTTAGTATTTTTAAACTAAAATTATATGTTTGGGCATGGAGCTGAGCTCCACAGGTAAGGTAGCAAAGTCAGACAACTCTAAGAGACAAAGTAACAGATCCCCTCTCTTTTTAACGAATATGTTGACAGCTAGAACAACAGCAAAATAAAAAAGTCACATGACTCCAGATTTATTGGTCTTAGAGTCTCATCCAAGGTGTGGGCCTGCTGTGTTGTAGTATTTCCAAAAGTCTTCACTGAAACACATGTTGACACTGTTGTCAAATGGAGGCAAAGGTTAAACAGAGAAAGGGGTCTTGCCAGTTTTGCAACTTCATGCAAAATGCACTAGAGGGCTCTGTTGTATCCCCATCATCACAGTCTGTCTGGAGAGGCCAGTCAATGCTGATGGCGACCATTGAAATGGTTTTTATCAGTGGGTTAGGGTTAGGGTTAGAATGATAAGCTATGAAAATTTATATATTTATATAACTTTTTCAAACAGATTTACAGACAAAAAGACAGACTTTTCTGTGAATCAGTTACATCGGGAAAACCCTCAAGTCTGGAAGTGGCGTGGTTCTATGCATTTATCATGTTTGAACTTGTGCTAGGAGCTTCATCAGCCTTAGCAGACATGCTACATGACCATAAAGGACCAGTAAAAGAGCCAAATCTGTCAAATGCAGGGATACTCAATGGCACTTCAAACCAAAGACAGCAATGTGGGCAATGAGGGCAAAACGGTAGAAAATCTGAACTTCACTTAGGAGAAGTTATAACTGCCCACTTTGAGACAAGAATTTGATTTTAAAAGTATAAAAAGGAGAAGCAATGTTGTGATAGTTTACACAGCTTTTTGGTTTCAATTATCTGAATTGCACTATTTACATGGGCCATGTCAACATTTAATTTGTAGTAAGAAAACATAATAGGCAATTGACTACTTGTAATCCAACTTATTTAAAGCATCCGTCTTATTGTATGTTTATTTAAGGCTGCTACAGAAACTGCTGATGAGAATAAGAAGGTACTTGGCTGCATTGTGAAGGAGAATTTCCAACAAGGTGTATTTGGCACCTAGTAGCAGCTTATGTTGATGCCTGGTTACTTTGTTCAGCAGGTTCATATGCTACCTGTTCTTGTTGACTTTACATAAGTGAGGATAAATATTTTAATTTATTTAGGTTAATGAACTACCTCGTGTGCTGAAATGATTGGCTGGAAATGCTTGGAATCCAAAGTTTTTTATTTTACAATGACAATGCGTGAATTAATGCTCTGGCCCAGATAGTTAAATTGCTCCATTTATACAGTAATGTTGCTT
The DNA here is from genome assembly GCA_029814665.1 of Acanthurus lineatus. Classification (NCBI taxonomy): domain Eukaryota; kingdom Metazoa; phylum Chordata; class Actinopteri; order Acanthuriformes; family Acanthuridae; genus Acanthurus; species Acanthurus lineatus. Next base: position 215,073 of record JAPZDV010000006.1, on the reverse strand, counting down.
TAGCATGTGAAGAGTTAGAACCACAGCCACTATTTCTGTCACAGATGGAAGGTTTCTTTCTAGTTATGTTGATACCTCATTACTTAGTACACTCCTTGAACAGTTGGGTAAGGTCATCTCTGCTGCAGTGTTATGCTGTGAGCAGGTCTATATATCAGCATTTAATTAAGACAGAATAAGGGGAATTTCTGTCTAATTTTTAACTTTCATACTGATAAAATGCCCTTGTATTCACAATGTTACTTTTTTTAGGACATCAGATATTTAGGATGGAGGTATCAGCACAAATATGAACACATGCGCACACACACACACACACACACGGGTGTGCACACAGAGAGAGGTTGAGTTAAGCCAAATTGCATTGTTCCTCTGCTTCAGTTGGCTGAACAGCTGCCACAGCCATCCCAGCATGCTGCAGCAGGCAGGGGAGGAGGGTGGGATGCAGCAGGAGTTCAACAGTTTGCTGGGGCTTCCTCCTTTGCATGAAGGCAAGGGGCAAGGGGGGGGCTGGGCTCCTGAATGGGCAGCTGTATTCACATTGTGAGCTGGTCTTTTACCCTCCGTTCTTTACGGAGCCCTTAAACCTGAGACTTAAGCCTCTGTGAAAGGGTATTATTCACTTTGAGTACCTATAAAACTGTATTCTCCTGGTTCTAATCCCCTTCTCTTCACTTTACACTAAAATACGACTTTGTCTGTTTTACTCAGAGAGCGAATATTTTCACTAAGCCTGTACCTAATTAAATTCAATAGTCAAATTCCTTTAAAGGTTACATTTCTCTGTACTATTGTACATGTAAAACATTGCACTCATACGATTAAATCTCATGCTCCATAACTAGGAAGATCAAAAATATATTTTTAAAATAGCAAGAGAGTCGTTATACATTGCTTTAGTCTTCATCTTTCTCCAAGTGTTATCCTCGTTCCATGTTTCTACAGAGTTAGTCGACATCTGGCAAAAAGAGACAGATTTAGAAGGGCACAATGAAACAGAAAAAAAATCTATCCATCGATCTGTCCCTCTGCAAGTCTATATGTAAGTTTCCTCCCCTTTTCTATTGCCCTAGTTGACCCCCTGCCCTTTTCTTTTCTCCAGTTTTCACCCCCACCTGTTCTCATTCCCTTGTTCCTCCCAACTCCCTCTTTCATCTCCCATCTGCCACAGAGGCTGCTGCAGGACAGAGTCTGAACCGGAGAGGAAAGGTAGGATTGGAGGAAGGCAGTTCTGACGCTCTGCTTGGAGGGGATTAAATAATTATCATGCTTCCCTTTGTGACCCAACAAAAGAGTAATTATACATCTGCTGCTAAGTCAAACAGTTCTATTTTATTTTCCTCCTCTCATCTGTTGTTTTGGGGAGGATTTGCGACATTATCAATGACTCACAGGGAAATATATGTTTGTTCCATATGCTAAAGCAATAATCAAATCGTGTCACATAAAATGTTTGTCAATATACCTTTGTATGGCCTTTACACAGCCAGTGCAGAGCGAGGGTCTTGAGGGTGAAAGATACATGTGGTCCATGTGTAATTTAAGCACCATTTTGATTGGATCTTTAAAGCTAGACAAAGAAATCCTGAAGACACAACCAAATGAATTTGATACTGTTACTATATCTATAACGCACATTATTGCTGTAAGATGGCATGAGTTGATTTTTTACTACCACCAAAAAGCTGCTTACAATAGTTCCTTTTGTTCTACTGTTTTTGAAAAGGTGACACTTTTTATAAGAGGCAAGACTTCCATTGATACAGACTTTGGTGAAGTAAGTTCTTTTTTTCAATAGCCCCAAATCTCAACATAAGTTGTCTCAAAACACTTTACATACAGAGTAGGACTAGACCATAGTATTTAATTTAAAACCCAACAAACATGGGCACTTGGCAACAGTGGTGAAGAAAAACTTCCTTTCAACAGGCAGAAACCATGGAGCAGTACCTGACTTGGGTAGTCACCTGATGGTACTGGTGAGAGAGGGAGAAAGACAGAGAGAGAAAATGTACAATTTACAAGTTATGTATTAAACAAGCATACACCTTTTTCATATATAGGTTGTGTGTTAAAAAGGATACACCACCTGTGTGACCTCTGTGGCAACTTCTTCAAACAGAACGAAAGACATGCTATAATGTCACTAGACTCACAAGATCAGAACATATCTCAAATAATCTCGTTCATTTTGGTATGTATGATTAGACATGTAAACATGTAAATCTTGCTGTTGCACTCTTGTCTCATGATCATGTGTTTTGGTCATTTTTATTTTTGTGCTGACTGAATTATACTTGAGTGTTGTGTGGACCTAATGTTTTAATTGGATCATGTGGATAATTGGATCAAAGTGTTGCACACATGTTTATTCACTAGTAATATTGTTAAATCACTAGTAATATTCAACAATATATAATACAGTTCAAAAAAATTAATTAAAGCTATGTAGTGTTATGGCTACTGTTACTTTTCTACTTCTGTACTTTATTTGAAAAAACACTTTAACCGGTAACAAACTTAATTGATAACCATCTGTCATGAATATAGACACTGTTGTTCCCTTCCTAGACTCAGAAGACCTCTGAAGAAAAAACTGCAGCCGTAATTCAGGCTGTGGGGATAATCAAGCCATAAAGGAGAGATTGATACAACAGCATGAGTTTATCAGGGGGGTAATGTATGTAGCCGCAACAGCGGAGAGCTCAAAAGTTCACTTAATATTTGGTTTCATGTCACCAACACCCAACACACTTACATTTAAATATAATTACAGATAATGAACCCAAGAAATAATAGACTAAAAATGTTTAAAAACACGGATTTCACCACCTGGATCACTAAGGAGAAGTGCACTAGAACTGTCTGTGTTACTGTAAGCCAGCTGTCCTGCAGGAGTCTGGAAGAGGGCTAAAGATTGCCTTTAAGGAGGCACAGATGGCCTGAGGAAACAAGCCTGGAATGTTTAAATCACCGACTTTATAACCTGTGATGCAAATACAGTTAGGAAAAGTTCTAAGATGCAGTACAGTATTTCTGCATTATTTTTAGCCAGTGATTTGCCTGACAATGCCTCACATCCCACTGACCCAAACCAATTATTTGCTCAATGAGGATCTGGCAGCTCTGTGTGCATTTTTTTGGTACCCAAGAGTAACTAAGCATCCAGCATCTTAATGAGATCAACCAATCAGCCAAATGAAATGCATAAATTTAAAGCACACACATATACACACTCACATGCACACACAGAGCATCATGGCCCACCAGACACCCATTCCACACCTCCTATTGTCCCACAGTCAGACAGCAGGCTGGGGCTGCAGAAGTGGCCACAACAGGCTGACTTCTCCCCTGAGGGCCTGCATGAGTCAGATCTGCAGCAACTCCCCCATCTCTTTCTCCAAGTGTCCTTAGGGAGAAGGATCTCCAAGCTGCTGCGGGCTGTAGATGAGGCAGATGCTGGCTACTCGAACTAATGGCAGTTCCTGGGGGGGATGACATGACTCCTCTTTGGTTCCCATGCCCTGTGGCACGCTCATGTCACACACACTCCTGCAAGTAATATAGAAGACAACAGCAGAAAGGGTGCACTGTCCATCTGCTCTCCTGACACAAAGACACACATCCTCCTGCACAGAGAGATGCAGCAGGTACTGTCGATGGACATATGAGTGTTTCTGTCCCTCCTGCAGAAATAAAAGATGATGGAAGGGGCAATGTCAGTGACCCGAGGGTTGTATGATGTAAGGGATATGATATGATATATAGGACCATGTGCTATATACACTGCTCTCCTGACAAAAACACACACAATATGATTTATAGTTACAGACGTTGAAATAGTGTAAGCCATAAATAAAGGAAGGAAGTGTGATCAGCATGATAAGGGCTTTTAAAATGTAAAGGGAGTGTGTTGCAGTTTTTGTCAAGGTTAGAGGATGTGGAAAAACAGTATAGTAAAATATGATTAATTCAATATACACACATATTAAAAACCGGGTAAAGGGCCTTGCTTTTTTTATTAGCTAATATATGGAATTCAGCCTACCTTCTTACCCTAGTCACTGTAGTAAAAGCCTTTGATTTCAAACCTTGAAAAAAAATCTTCTGATAATTAAAGAGACAATCAAATAAAAACAGTGAACTTCTCCATTGAACACTATAGATACCGTCAAATACAAGACACTGTGAACATGTTTTGGGTTTTCTTTTTACTGTTAATTGTGTCAATTTATGTGAAAAATAGAATAAAACTTTAGATGATACCTGTCATTCTAGAATCACCCTGAACTCATACAGAATATTTTAACTTGTTTTAATTTTGTAAGGGGCCTCCTGAGATCTTCTGTCCCACTTGTAGGACCACTGCTCTGAACTCAAGTCACTTAGTTGTTAAGTTGACCCTCCATACTTACAAGACGTGCGAGGCTGCTCAGAAAACTTACAACCCTCCACCCATTTTACTTAGCTTACTTTACATAGGCTAACTGTGCATGTTTCCTCCCTCGTTTGTCCTTGTTGTCCTGCAGGGAAGCGTGCCAGAATAGACAGGGGGCCACTTCAGGCACGCGCCCTCTCTCATTATAATACCGATAGGATCCCCACCCCCATCAATCCAATACGCATGCATAACCCTTAACACACATGTTTGTACAGTGTGATATTAAACAAAACGGATGAAACTTTGACTGCCATATCGGAATATTGTAAATCTCGCGAGTTTAAATGTTTACTTTAAATGTAATCTTCATCCATACCATCTGAATCCAACATTTTACATCAGTTGGTGATTATTTAAGCTTTAAGAAGATTTATCATCTCTGACCATCACCACAAGGCTCCTATGGATCAGCTCAAGAGTGCAAATAGCCGTTTAGATGTGTTTACGCTCCGCCGTATCTCTGCCAGCGACAGGTGCGGGAGCAGGTGTTGTAGTATTTACTGACTCCCCGGCACAGCCTGACTCCCCTTCGCGTGAACGCGCGCGCGAATTCACTCTGTGGTCAGTTGATGGGATGATTTTATGAGGGATTTCGTCTCACTAACTCTCCTTTTTCGCTAATTTCACTCAACGAATTCACGTCTCCTCTCAGGCTAGAGCCTATTAAACAATTGGTTTGGTGACACAAACTGAAAACCAAGCTTTTTGCTGACATATCTGGACATACTTGTACGTAGTGGCGACAGAGAAGAGCCTTGCCTCAGTTGAATCCCACTTTCCCTCTTCTCATCCACCAGTGCCAACATGCCAGCAGGGCATAGCCTATCCTACCACGTTTCACTATACCCTTCTATTATTAGGACGTCCGGAAAGGGCCTGATCATAGATGTTTAGTACATAAACATAGAAGCATGTTTTGAACATGCCAATAAAATTATTTTACACTGAGGAAAATGAAGTCCCTCCTTATTAATCCATAATCTGACTCCCCAATTAGGTCATATGACACCCGCCAAATTGACCCAGCAGGCACATCTGGACCACCGGTACTTATGTATGTGTAAGTATATTATGTGTAAGTCTTTTACGACTTGTCCATACAGGACAGAAATTACGAGGGGAGTCAGATTTTGTTGGGTCGCTTATAAAAAATCTGACTTCCCTATTTTATTAATAATAAAAGATGTCACACATGCCAAATTTAAGCAAATGACAGAAGTAGGTGCCAAAGAACATTTGCTCAGCTATCACTTAACTGATTCTTCAAATTTGTTTAAGTGTGATTGTTTTTCACCAGAAACGTTCATATGGGGACAATAAAGTATTGTATCTAATATATACTTTGTACGAGTCTTATGACACTGGTATTAGTCTGCTTGGTGACACGTCGTGCAGACAGTCATACAAAGCTGTGGGTGTATTAGTCTCAGTGTTTTGTGCATCACCGACTGTTTAGTTGCATTTAGGATGAATTAATGTTTCTCTGCTGCTACAGATGCGACAGACTATTTTAGCATACTGATCACAGTAAATACTTGCCTTTTCATCACATGACACAGTTGGTTAGTTAATTTTCAGACGTCTGTCTCTGAAATAGGCAACTGTAATGAGGACTGGTGAAAGGAGTTGTTATTTTAGTTCTTCACTTACAACTGCAGTTGTTTATCAAACTGACGATGACTGTTTACAGTTGGCTACCTAACCATATTTAACTCGATAACAAGTAAGGTTACCAAAGAAAACCCGTAAACTGACCACAGAGAAAAACGTGTTAAGTTGCGCGCGTTCACGCGAAGGGGAGTCAGATTGTGCCGGGGAGTCAGTAAATACTACAACACCGGCGGCAAGTCAGAGTCCTCCCTGAAACAAATAAGGAGTTAGCGGTGTGTGTGTGTGTTTGCGTATGTGTCTGTATGGGTGTGTGTGTGTGTGTGTGTGTGTGTGTGTGTGTGTGTGTGTGTGTGTGTGTGTGTGTGTGTGTGTGTGT
>JAPZDV010000006.1:137677-208542 GCA_029814665.1 Acanthurus lineatus | reverse complement strand
GTGTGTGTGTGTGTGTGTGTCTGGGTGTGTGTGTGTGTGTGTGTGTGTGTGTGTGTGTGTGTGTGTGTGTGTGTGTGTGTGTGTGTGTGTGTGTGACGGTGGGGGGACGCTATGGGTAGACAATAGCCGGGTTTGGAGCCCCACACGGTCGGCCATGTGCCGTTGATTACCATACAGCTGTTCGCATGAGGTCCAGACAAAAGCAACATGATAGTCTATACTCTGCGGGATCCCCCTTACTCACACAAACCACCACACACGAGCACCCCTCCCCTCCAAATACACACACCAAACCACACACACCAAGGCTCAGGAGCACAGCCGCTAGACGCACAATACGGTTATCCGGGACCTGCCCACTCTTTGTCACCTCACACGCGTCGGAGCAATTATAATGTTGGATGTGAAGAATGGAAAGCTACGCGCTATTCTTCTCTGTTTTCCTCTGGTCTTTTGATCTTTGGGAAGTGTGTAGGCCAAAATAGAAAACAACTTTCTGAACAATGATCTATGGGACCGAAGTCGTAAAGAGATGGCAACTGTTAAAGTGAATATTTGATGAAGTGCAGAGAAACAGAGATCAAGATCAGGAAATATTCTAACACGTTCATTGTTTGACACATTTGCTAAATCTGAATAGTCCTAATGTTTGTTATATTTTTAGTTTTCATAGTCTCCAGTTTTCCAACTACTCAACCACATTGTTTGTTATAAAATTATAGTCAATTAAACAGCTCTTCCTATTTTGCGTCACTGAAACTTTGATTGTTTTCAAACGTTTCAGATTTCTAAGTTCTGCACGTCTGTACCGATTCAGCCCCCTCCTAGTTTGCACTTTTTAAGATTCATTCATCGGGTCTGATGCTAAACATATCTGCCACGCGCAAGCTTCCTATGCATATTATTATGAATAACCTACTCCAGGTGTACTGTGGGTGTAATTCCCCAGGCAGGTCCCCTCGTGTCAAGCTGCTCCCCCGAGGTCTGCTCCGGCTCCACCTCTTTGTGTCTGACGCGCAGCATCAGCGGGTATAAAACCACTCCACGTCTTTACGCACCAGAACCAAAACAAGTAAAGAGCCAACCGTAGGACGGAGGGGAAGAGCATCAGGAGAAGAAAAGGATTAACAGTAACGTACAGGATCATTGAGCTCAAAGTGATGAAACTTTTTTGAGTTTTTGTTTTTTTTCGCAGTTTTCTTGGGAATATCATTGCACACGGCGATTGCCGGCATCCACTTAAAAGTTTGAAAGCAACTTCGGGAGGAAATGGCACATCTTTACCTAAGATACCTCTTGGCTTTGGCCTTAGTGCACGAAGTAAGTGGGCTTACGTCTGTACTATAACAACAATCCCAAAATGTCTGTGCGCACAGATCATCTGATATCTTTATTTTTGTCATCGCAGGTTTTGTCTTCTGGTGTGTTTGAGCTGAAAATTCATTCATTCCACACGGCGCAACGCATCTGCAGGAGACACAGGGACTGTCATATATTTTTCAGAATTTGCTTAAAACACCCAGAGGATGTGATCTCCGCAGAACCGCCTTGCACCTTTGGGACCGGACACACCAACGTCATCAGAGCCGATCACACCTCGATTTCTAGCAGCGCTCCCATCAGGGTGCCTTTCCACTTCAAGTGGCCGGTAAATAAATCTTAGTTACAAAAAATAATTGTGTTGTTTGAGGTGTTTAAGCAGGATGGGGTCAGCTACAGCGTCAATGGAAACCAGTTCTTCTATTTAATTAGACTTGTTTAATAAGTCAGACAACTACCTTGATTACCACAAGAATAATATAAATATACTGTGAACTACTTTTACCAGGCATTTCGCGTTTTTTTTTTTTTTTTTTTGCTATTCTAGGGAACATTTTCATTGATCATTGAAGCCTGGAACGCTGAATCTCCAACTGAATACACAGGTAGGTCTCTCTTCTCTTCTTCTTTCTTACACTCGCAGCTTTCTTGCAAGATGAAATGTGTTTAAAAACCCAAATTCTCTCTGCAGACAACCAAAACAACCTCGTGAGTCGACTGGCGACCAGGAGGAGACTAGCCATCGGTGAGGACTGGTCCCAGGACGTGCACTTTGGCGAGCAGAGCGAGTTGCGCTACTCATACCATGTCTTCTGTGACGAGTACTACTTTGGAGACGGCTGCGCTGACTACTGCAGGCCAAGAGACGACACGCTGGGCCACTACACCTGCGACGAGGAGGGCAACCGCATCTGCCTGGAGGGCTGGAAGGGAAACTACTGCTCTGAGCGTGAGTTTACAGTAATAACTACCTGTTTGCTCTCGAAAAAAACGCCTTCCTTGGTCCCGCAGTAGTAATCTAAGTGAAGTTTAGTGTCTAATCTGTGGAGGAAGCAAGTAAATGATGGTTTTAGTGTCTCTAATGGAATGTAACGTCCCACCTAATTTTTTTTTTCTGAGTATTTTAAATGAATTACAAACATGTATGGACATCATTTTTGGAGATTATTATATATTGCAAACATTTAACAAGAATTACCTAGAAACTTTTACAACAACATCAAAAACTCTTTTTCCATAAAATATCAGGATAAACAAGTGATTCTACAAATAAAACACAAGAAAAAATAGTATAGCATTATGTTTTTTTCTGAAAGAGAATGGTCTCATAATCATTTGCTCATGAAACCAAGACAACATTTTGCAAAACGTTAAGTAATCAAAAATCTAAGTAGATTTAGAAATTGAGGTGTTGCCAACAAGCACTTTTATGAACAGTAACATCACATGAATGACTTTTGGCCAGTGGAAAACTTAGTCCTTTCCCTTAAATTAAAAGAAAAATAGTTATAAGATTTGTCAAGGCCTGAATAAAAAGTGATTTCATCTCACTGGTTAGCTTGTGGTTGATTTTTGATCTCCTACACAGACACTCTAAACAGCAAATCTTTTCAGAGCGTGCAGAGAATCTCTTTTATCACAGTGATGTCCTGCAGTGTTGTGTTTTACTCTTTTGCAAGACAGTCTGCACTGTTCCATCTGCCTTTTGTTCTCTGTTACAATGAGAGAAAGAGCTGTGGCCCCAATTATACACACACATTTTTCAAGGTGATCTGTGTGTGTGTGTGTGTGTATGCATGTGTGTGTGAGGGAGAGAGTAGATAAAAGAAAGCATTTTTCTTCAGCAGTGTGCCTACCAGCTGCTTGGCTTAATACTTAACCAACATTGAAGTCTGGAACAGCGCTGGGGTCAGACAGGGGGCCCTATACGTGTGTGTGTGTGCGTGAGATGTGTAAGAAGGCGTACCCATTGTAATCACACACCCTCCCTTTCCCTCTCCTCCCAGCCATCTGCTCGGCGGACTGCAGTGAGAGACACGGCTACTGTGAGGCCCCAGGGGGCTGTACGTGTCGTATGGGCTGGCAGGGCCCCTCCTGCAATGAATGTGTGCGCTACCCAGGCTGCCTCCACGGGACATGCGGCCAGCCATGGCAGTGTAACTGTCAGGAGGGCTGGGGGGGGCTCTTCTGTGACCAAGACCTCAACTACTGCACCAATCACAAGCCCTGCGCCAATGGTGCAACCTGCACCAACACAGGTCAGGGCAGCTACACCTGCACCTGCAGACCTGGCTTTGGAGGCACCAACTGTGAGCTGGAAACCAACGAGTGTGACAGCAACCCCTGCAAGAACGGAGGCAGCTGCAACGTGAGTATACCATGAAATTACATCTCTTAAGTTTAAAGGGGCATAAATATATTTAATTGTTTCAATAAAAATAAATAAACAATACTATCAAAATAAGATTAAGAATATTGATCCTCCACAAAGATATTAAAGTGTCACAATAGCAGAGGTATAATAACTGTATCTCAAATACAACTTCCAAATAAAACCAATTAAGGTGCAGAGATCAGAGATTTGCAATAACAAATAAAATTTCACTTAAGGGAATGAAATTAGGAGGTGAATATGGTGATTATATAGAGGTTTAAGTTGCAGTGCTTAGTGTGTGTCTTGTGTTTTTAAACAGTGGTGCAAAGGTTACAGTTAGCATCGACTCAGTTATTATAACACGGTAGTTGCTGCTGAAACCTCATGTCCACTGATCTCATTTGAATGTGTATTAATAAAACAAACAGCTTTTATTAGGTCTTATCCTTCATCATATTCTTTCAAACAAATGGAGGAGGTCAAAAATGGAAGGCTTTCTTCCTAACACCACAATGCATTCTAGACTGCACTTAAAAACACGGTTGTTTCTTGATTCCGTGTCCATAATGTAAAACTGTTGTTTCCTCTGTCCACAGGACTTGGAGAACGACTACTCATGCACCTGTCCACAAGGTTTTTATGGAAAGAACTGCGAGATCATTGCCATGACATGCGCAGATGGTCCCTGCTTCAACGGTGGCACCTGTGTGGAGACGATGACAGGAGGCTACACCTGCCGCTGCCCTCCCAGCTACACTGGCTCCAACTGTGAGAAGAAGCTGGACCGCTGCAGTAACAGGCCCTGTCTGAACGGTGAGCGGGTAGCAGAGGCGACATCTTGTGGCAGAAGTACAGATCAGCAGTTTCTTGACTAAATATGAAATTGGTTCATATTAACATTACCGTCAACCCCCCTGCAAATCAATTTACTTGCAGCTATTTACAACAGAGAGAGTGTTAAATGTAATCCCATTAACACTCTCTCTGCAAACAAATGGTCGTGCCTGATCTCTTGAATACTGATTAGAATATTTCTCCCTTTTGCAGGTGGTGAGTGTCTGGACCTCGGCCAGAGTGTCCTGTGCCGCTGTCAGGCAGGCTTCACTGGTGCCAACTGCCAGGTCAACATTGATGACTGTGCCTCAAGCCCCTGCCAGAATGCTGGAACCTGCCAAGATGGTGTGAATGACTACACCTGCTCTTGCACCCTGGGGTACACCGGCAAGAACTGCAGTGTGCGTTCAGATGCCTGTGGTGCCCGTCCATGCCAGAACGGTGGCACTTGCTTCACACATTTCACTGGGCCGGTGTGTCAGTGTCCAAAAGGCTTTATGGGTCCAAGCTGTGAGTTCACGCTCCAGCCCAGTTTTAAGCCAGCTCTGCGCCAAAGCTCTCAGCCTTCCTCTGCCACCCTCACCGTCTCCTGCCTCCTGGCAGTCTTGGTGCTGATTCTGGTGGCGGGTATTATTTTCTTGAGGAGGAGGAGGAGACTGCAGGGAAGAAAGCATCTAAGCGATATTGCAGTCTACAATGACTTGGAAGCGGTCAACAACCTGGGAGGAAGTGAAAGGGACGCCTTCCTCAGCCCAAATGGCCTATTTAAGATCAGCAACAGCACAGCTCGCCTCAGCCTGTCCCTCTGCCCCGACAGCAGATCTGGGTACAGGCACAATCCTGTGGAGAGCAGCCTGGCCAGAGGCGAGCGTCAGGACTTTTTGTGGAGGGATGAGGCTGGCCTGGGCTCTGGAGCTGGGCTGAGATGAAAACAAAAATAAACATGGACTTTAACATAGGTGTAGCAGAATATTAGCACTTGATGCTCCTCTCTCTTCATGCAAAGTGAAGGGAGGAGTAAATCCATGAGCTGAAAACTACTGTGCTCATGCTGAAGGTATATACCATTAAAATGTATGTATTGAGACGAGGATGATATACACAGATTTTTGTCAAAGTATATGGGGCAAAGCTCTTCCAAGTTTAAGACCCAAAGAAACAAAAATATGATCCACTTTTCATAGGACCTACAACACAAACCAAATACAGGAAGTCGCAGATCTCTGACCACCTTTGGAAAACCTGCCCAAAAAGTGTTTTACTGGGTTTTGTTTTTAATAAGTTCCCTTTGTTTCATTGTCTCTCATTTTTTTAAACACAGAATTTTTGTTTTGCTTTTCAATCTTCCTTTGGCCATTATTTCCTTATTGTGCGTACCATCATTTTTTATTCTTTATATTATTTATTTATTTGAAAACTTAAGTTTATGGCTTCACCTTGATTGTCACAGATGTAAAGATATATTTATATGATGCTGAATGAAGACCGACACTTGATGTTGTACCTGGATGTTGTATGGGCTGTGAAGGCTGTGTGAAGTATCCCAAAGAGGTTAAAGGCAGGGATATAAAGAAAATGTGTTTTATCACACAAAGCCAGTCATGACTGTAAATTTAAAAGTATAGTTTTTATACTACTGATCACATTGCTCCTTCATGTGCCATTCGTGTTCATGCCAAAGTTTGTGTTCTGTTACATGTTTTCATTCATATTATTTAATTTCATCATGTTGTGGTTGTGATGTGGAATAAAATATTTGCTTTGATGCGATTTTGGATTGAAGTCTCTATTCTGCAGGTTTAACCCCAATCACTCCAGTTAGAGAAAATTAAAATTAACAAAAACAATAATTAACAAAAAAGTGCCATGTTTTGTATGGTATAGGTGGTCTTAAACCTAAGTACCTAATTGCTTTATGGATGTTTTCTCAAATATACATTTCTTTAAAAGAAAAAGGAGAAAAATGCATTCAAGATGCTTGTTTAGTAGACATGATTGCCTGAAACCCAACGATAATTTATTCACATTTTTCATAAACAGAGAAAAGAGGCTAAAACCAGATGATATTAGGCATTTGCTTTAAAAATGACAGCTAATAATCTCAGTTCTTGATGATTACATTAATGTGTAAATATGTTGTTATATTTGCCTCTGCATGTAGCCATTTTGTCACAAAGCTGTAATATGTTAAACACTGAAAATAAATACAAACATAACTAGCAGAAAATGACTTGATGCATACTTGAAGTTGATGAAAATAACAACTGTTATGGATTCATTTAAGTCAGTGCACCAGTTTATATTTCAAAGATCTTGAATTTCTAAGAAATGATAGAATAATAGATCCCTGAAAAAGTATATAGGAATTTGGTTCAAAAAGGTCTGTTGCCATTAGCTTAGAGTTACGTAAAGGAGTCTTTATATTTCATATCAACTAAACAACTACACCACAGGGTTTTTCAAATCTGATTACATAAGTTAAACAAAGAGGTGCTTAATTTCCTGACTGGGTGAATACTCAAAGGGAGAACTCTATTAATATTTAATATCAGTTTGTATAAATCGTTAATGAACTGTGAACCTTTTTACAAAAAAAGTAGTAAAAATTAAAAGACCAATGTCCAATAAAGAAGACACTTAAATAATTGATCTAAGTAAATGTGCCATCCTCCTGACAGAAGTACTGGTACAAAAGTAAATGTTTACGTTTCATATAGCAGTAGGTAAAAAAAAAGCCTCTCATGAGTTGAGGTTGTTTACATGATGTGCAGCGTATGTTTACATCTGTTGATGTTCATCCTTGCAAATAGTTGAAGCTATGACGTCATCCGCCTAGTTGAGGCAAGTGGACAAACAGCTGACACACCTGTTTTAATTAGCTTTTGTTTCCTGCCAAACATTCCGGAGATGCTGCTGATGTTCGCCTGCGATTAGATCCTGTCAGTTAGCGTTGGCATGTTTCTCATGTTTAACTCTGCTTCATGGAAGATATATAGGCTACATATGTACGAATGTGAGCCGTACGTGGGCTGTTTAGCCTATTTTATTGACTTACCGTCAGTTTGGAAAGCTCTGTAACTTGTTTTAAAGGTTTTTTTTTTTTTTAAGTAGGCCGACATTTGATTTAAAATCTGATAGTAAGTGAATCTGTCGTTATGTCCCGCACCGAGTTGGACAGTTGTGGTATCAGGTAGGCTAATAGAAAAAATAAACTTATAAAATCTAAAGCTCCGTCAAGTTAAAGTTGTGAGGATTTATGTCAGAAAAGACTGAGATTTAGGACGCAGAAATGTTTAGCAGTATCTGAATGGACACCGTGGCTGCAGTCTGCGCCGTCGTCGCCTCCCACCGCTGCTCTCTCCTCATGTGCGTGAAAAAGGCGAGAAACCAGTCAGACTAGTCCAGAGCAGAGATGGCAGCCGACCGAACCGGAACGACGCTTGGGGAAGATGACGACGTTCATTCATCAGATATGGAGTTGTCCCCTGATCATGGATGTAATATCCCCAAGAGACACGCTCGGGTTACCGTGAAGTACAACAGGAAAGAGCTGCAGAGGCGGCTGGACGTGGAGAAGTGGATCGACGAAAGCCTGGATCGGCTGTATGCGGGTCAGGTGAGTGAGTCTGGGAGGAAGCAGCCAAAAAAAAAAACAAAAAACTGCCAAGGCTGGGCTGACTTTTGTAGTTTTTTTTTCTTTTTAATGGACACCTTGATATAATAGGAAGTCTGATTTTTTTGCATTTCATTTTTTTAAATACTCTATTGCATTGAGACAAAAGTAAATAAAGAAATTATTTTTTTAAAAGTATTGTGCCGTTTTTAAAGATGTTCTCCCTACAGTATATACTACATAAAAAACAGGCAGAAGGTCTTAAATAAAAAAATTGAAGTGAGTGTATCACATATGACAAGAATGTGAGATGTGGAGGAAAGATGGGGCAGCCTGGTTCTCCTTACAAGGCCAAGCATCCCACAGATGTTCGGTCCACTTCTGTCCCCCTCTCTGAGATTTGTATCAGTCTTGGCCTTTCTGCCTTACATGGGCAGTGCAGGACCAGGGGAATGGATGAATGATGAGAAAAAGGAAGAGGGGAAAAAAAGAGGGAAAGGGCTGTTGTATGTCCCAAGAGGTAAACACATGTGCATCTGGCCGCTGAGGCAACTGACTGATCTCACATGAGGACGCATGGGGAGAGGGCTGGAAGATTGTGGTGAGGAAGCCAAGTATGTTGATTACATGTTCTTATGAACATGTACAGAACTTGAACTTTGTATAAAAGTAGCAAATGGTACTAAAAAATAATATTAAGTGACCATTCAGTCATTTAAAATTTGCTAAATATGATATCAATGTATAAATTTTCACCAAAAAACAATGTCACAATATGGCCCATGCTGATGTCATGACTCAAGTCACATCACATAAAAAAGCCTTAAGTTATAACCATTTTTCTAATTAAATGCCTGTCAGTGTGTACAGATGAAGCTGTTGAGTTGGAGTCTTGCATGTGTCTGGGGTCTAATTATCCAATGCAGTGCAATGCTGGACTGTGAATTGGTGGGTGGGACTGTCCCCTCACTTAGCTGATACAATGGCTGTTTGTTCAAACAGAACAAGCCACTGTTACAGTATTACGTGAGCGTTCAGCCCCCAGAGCCTAAACATACAAATGTTGGACATGGAATGTGTGCAGGTTGAATCCAAAGTCCTCATTTGCTCCTAAAACAGAAAACATTATCTTGTGGGGTTAACGAGTAATGTCGGAGGATTGGGAGTACTTTGTCTTTTATAATTTGGTTGCATATGAGATACATGTTACACATGGTTTACACACGCAGAATATCTCTGTGAACATAGTGCAGATACGCATGATTCCTAGATGATTCATCCTGCTAATTTTGGTGATCTCCTGACTTTTGCTCTTGTGCCACCATTATCCCCATCTGCCTTAGTTGTGCTGTGTTGAATGACACTTAGAAAATGTTAGCTTGCTAACTTGTTTAGATAAATAAAGACATGGTAAACCTAACACATGCAAAAAACCAACATGCTAGCATCAGGAGCATGTTGGCATGCAACAGTTTCACAGAGCTGCTAGCATGGATATAGACTCAAACTCTTCTAAATTCTAAACTGAGATCCATGGTGCTCTAATGATATGCTCAGCAGAATTACAAGAAAAGTTTTACATACAAAACCTTACAGATTTTTCCACCATAAGTAATGATGCTGTCATGGAATACTCTTGTAGTTAAAATATTTCAGTCACTATTAGTATCATATACTGCACAGCTTAGTAAAACTTTGAATAAATGGGATTATGTGTGAATTCTGTAAGGGAAGTATTTCAAGGCTTCATGGGGGATTTATTTGAAGGTGCAAAGTTCAAGTGTTTGAGCTTATAGATACATGTTTGTTCAGATTTTATATGATGACTTATGTGTGTTTGTGTAAGTAGGTTTTTTTTTCATCCTGTGTCCATGTTTTCCTCAGCAAGATGATATGCCAGAGGAGGTTAACATTGATGACTTGATTGACCTGCCTAATGATGAGGAACGAGTCAAACACTTACAGGTAAACTGATCTTTGTGAATAATAATAAGCTGCATAAGATGATGCATGTTATTGAGTAAAAGAGGGATTCTGACAGAGAGGTGTTTTGAAACAATACTGTATGATTAGAGATTTTACCATTGTTCCATCAGTTTCTCCTCGTGAGAGTTTCTGCATCTGAATTTGTTCAGGGAGGGCATTTAAAATATTTGATATCATTTTATAGTATTTGTCGGTAAGAGATATTTTGTAATATTTATGATTGTGGCTGGTTTGTTACTTAATAATCCTTTTTTTAAACAGGAACTTCTTCGAAAGTGCAGTAACAACACAGAGGTATGTTCTAACACGACAGTTATATTTTCACCCCAAGATCAGTTGTGATGATGCACACATTTCATATGTAAATGGACAGTATACCTACAGGCATACACATGCACACCAGTCACATGCTGCTGTCCTGAGACTGCAGCTTCTGACACCTCGTCCCATAGTCGCTCCACATTAACCAACAATGGCTCTCTGTCCTCTCGCCTTTTCTTTCCATTTTAAGCTCGAAACAATGAGTCTTTCTGGACTCAGACGTTGGCCTCACTGTGGCCTGCTCAGTGAGGGAGGGTCAGTGTAACTTCTTTCTTATGTGGAGGGTCATGACAGGATGGGTTCACAGTGCTTGAAAGTCTAGAGAACAAAATATGAAAAGACAAAAATATCTTTTCTGTCAAGAAAACCTTCACTGATGTTCTTTATTCTTCTTATGATGAGGAAATGTTGTCCTTTTCTGATAAAACCACTGCTATTGTAGCATTCACGCTAACCCCTTCAGCGACTGCCATTGTTTACAAACTTGCAGCTGCTTCTGACTTTCATCAAAACTAAACCAGACCCATAACTACCACCTTTTTCTCTGAAAAGGATGTTGATTGGTCACAAGACACAAACACATCAGGTTGGAGCTTTTCAAGATGGACCTGCAAGATTTCAGACTTGAAGTCTCTGCAGTCCAGCTGCCTTGCAAGGTTATCATTTAAGAGCTGCTGCAACCAAAAAAGCTTCTACTTAACATATCAGGCTACCTGAGTTTGAGCCTGGAGATGTAAACAGACTCAAACAAAGCAGAGGCCATGGAGCTGGCTGTTGGACAGTTTTCTTGCTTGTGTGCTATTTTGACACAGCCATGGTGCTGATTGATGTCTATAAAAACGCAAACAAAGTCAGTGTTTAGTAAAGAGCGGGGCTGGTTGTCTAGTACACACTATGTTTCTCATTTGAGTTAATATCTGGCATGTGCATTCAGTTTATGATCTGCTGACTTAATTTAATTTCTGATGACTTATTTTGACAGTTTTAAAGGTAACTATTTAGCAACACATGTACACCACAACACAAACAATAGTCACAGTGGGAACTTTCTCCCTTCTCAGTAGACTTTGGTTTCTCTCTTCAAGGCCTTTTTCCATTTATGGACATACGAACACTCAACACTCTATAAAAAGGGGCCCTTAATAAGGACTACACGCAAAATTTATTTAGCACTGTGCTATTTCCCTCGTAATTGCTGTTTGTTGAAAATTCTGATAAGAGCTGTATGCATATTGTTTTAGTTCTAGTCATTTATTCTTAGTCTTGGAACAAAATGTTTACCTAGCTCATGGGTTTTTATAGGAGTTTCTTAACAGTGCAAAGAAATGAGACTGACAAGAGGCTTACTGTAAATGACTGTAAATGATTCTGATGTGTCTATAAAGTTTCTCTCCGTTGCAACATGACTGGGATGTTTCCCCTTCATGTATCCCCAATAAAATGTGGAAAATATACTTAATAGCAGAGGCATATATTAACAGCTAAACATGATCGAAAGAGTACCTTTTATAAGCTACAGTTTATTTATCTGCAATCCAGTCATGTTTATGAAAGTACATTTAGATTTACTGTCTTAGTTTAAATCAATGTATCAAGTGAAACTAGTGCAGAAGAGGGAAATTTGTACATGTGTTGTAATAACGTGAGCACAAAGAGCGCCTTATTAGCCATAGCAGCTACTAGTAAAGAAAAGGGTTTGTTCCATAGTTTATTACTGTCGAAAATGGTTAATTTGTGGGAGGGCTGTTTTCCTATTTTCAGCAGAAGACTCTGTGCTCTAGCAAGCATTTACAGCAGCAGGATGATGTATGTGTGATTAAGTCAACATGTGTGGATGTTCCCAATAATAAAGGCACATGTCATCCAGTGTACAGTGTATCTAATCAATCTGGTTTTATACTTTTTCAGACAACAGTGAAGCTTAAAAGATCAGATACACATACAGATTTGTCAGACAAATATGTTTGTTGGTTTTAGTCTTTTGATGGAATTTGCTGACAACGATGAACTCCTTGAGTGTCCTTATATGTGCTAAATGTCAAGTTCAACATGGAAACACAAGATTTTAGGAATTATGAATCACATTTAAAATATACATGTGTGACAGAAAAATACATCATCAAATAACAGACTGTTGTTGTACTGACAGTTGTTTTGAAACAATTAATCATTAAAATTTGTAAATTCAAGTTCATCTGAGCTCCATTTGACTCTTGCTCTGGTTGCTGTGCTCCTCCTCAGACCTTCATCAGAGAGCTGGTGACTAAGCTGGAAGGAGTTCAGAAGCAGGAGGAGCTGCAGAGCGAAGGCATCGAGCACCCGGTCATCTGCCACAGCCACTACCGCCACGAGCCTTACCACTTTAACAACCCACACCATCACCACTTCCACCACACCAGAGGTCAAAACCAGACCCTCTGACAACCCCCTCACACACAAAGACACACACACAGACACACACACATTCATGACATGAAAACCACAAAGGAAAAACATTGACCCTAAAACTTAAAATGAGTTTTGCCCTTTATAAAGTCAGCTGAGTATTTTAATAACACTTGTTTGTCTTTCACTAAATAAGAAGCTACAGCCAGGAAGTGATTATCGAGCTTAGCGTACAGAACGAAAATGTTTTTAAAAAGTCTGCCTAACTCCATCCAAGTGAAACCAAATTCAGCTACCAGCGCCTCTGTGTCTGGGCTGTCCACACCAAGTACTACAACTATAACACAGCTGTAATGATGTGACCATCCACACAGAATGCTCTGTACAACGATGCAGGGCACACACTGTGCACTCTAGGAAAATGGATGTTTATGACCTGCTACTGCTTTACATTGCGAGGATGTTGAGAGGAAACAACCAGAGAACTAGAAGCATATGGGTTCAGAAAATTCTTCAAAGACAACACGAACTGGGAGACTGAATATTAAAATAATTGGCTCATCATCACGGGATGATGGGTTGTTTTCATATGATAATGGGAGAAATTAATGCCTTTTCACAAAATAACAAAACCAGATTAATATTTATCCCGTTATCACAAGAAAACAAGCCTTGTTACCCCATAATAACACATCATTCCATTATCATAGAAAACTAATTCTGCTATTGTTAGATAACACAATGAAAAAACATCGTAACCACCATGGCTACTCTTGGCTTCTGTAGTTACAAGAGCTGCCCTCTTTTGAGGACACACTTTACTATGAGACAGCCTCAGTTTGCTGACATTCTGGTGATCATCATAAAGGACATCAGTCAAGACAAAATCTGATCCTATATTTTCCTGTTCTCTTTTTCGTCTTTAAAGGGTTTTTTTTAACTTAAATGTTGAGCTTTGCTATGATGTCTGCTATGTTAAATGTGGCACCTAATTAAGATGGATTCTGATTGGCTGTCAGTGTTTCCACTGTCCATGAATCACTTTTGCTTAGAAAGTGATATTGTTCACCACTGCCATTGCTGTTAAAATGACTCAGTCATCCACTTGAATTGAAATGATTTTTAAAAATAGTTATAGTTCTTGGTGTGGATGGCCCTTGAAGGCTCACTACGTGTGTGTGGAGTCACTGCTCCAAGAAATAGGCCAGCATATAGCCAAAAAGGTAAGGTTTTTCAGTTTCTCGTGTTAAATTATGCTAATGTTAGTTTAGAATAACACACAGATGAGAATGGTATTGGTCTTCTCATCTTCTCATCATGACAAATTTCCAAAAACCTGGAATTAAAACAGCTATTGTGACACATTATCTTGTGTAAATGATTGGCACAAATATGACAAAAAATGAGTTTTTAGCTCAAAAGCTTGTGTAGGATCAAGGGCTTAACTCAGATCATATTTCTTTTAAGAAATAGTGGTTATACCATCACTATAAAATTTATACAAATCTTAGTTAACACTCACATAAACTCCCAAAAGCCTAATTTGCAGCACCAAAAATGTGACTCTTACTTTTACTCAACTGGAAAAATGTGTCACTAACTTGCTCTTACAGTCATTAATTCTCCATGTACACATAGTTGGATGCAACAGTTCTTGGTACTTACTGATGAAGTAGCTGATTAAATTGATCAAGGAAAGTAGGATCAACAAAAGTTGCATAAAAAATATAGGATGATCATCCAAGGGAGGACCTCACACTAAAAATCACAGTTAAACTTTGAACTCTACTGTTGTGCAGTCAGAATATGTTCCACCTTCACTGAACACATGAGCCTTTTATCTACACCACATTTTAGATAACACTGCTAGATTAGAAATAGATGCACCTATTTAACATCTGTTATATCATTATAGTCATCATCAATGCTATTTATTATCACGATTACAGGGAGTGTAGATGATCCAACATGGCAGCATGATGGAACACTGGAAATAATCTTGTTGTATTTGCACACCCGAGCTTTTTAATATCTCACTGTCATTCATCCACTATTTTTTTTTCAATTTTTTTTGTTTGAACCTGCAAACGGACATCAGTCATTTGCAGGAATTTTTAATAAAACACTTTCTTTCACTTTGGGTGCATGTTTTATGTACTTTATGATGCTTTAACGTGTCATGTTTTCCAGCAGGAACCTACAACAGGTGGATTTTCCAAAGAGTTTAAAAGGATCACAAATCATTTATGTAAAGTTTGTAACCTCAGTATGATAACTTAGACAAAGATGTCTCATAAATTGACTATTTTACTGTTAACTGTGTGTAACTGTGATTGCACCTCAGGTCTTTTTAAGTAATATTGAAATAGATCATTCTGAAAAGTTTTTTTTTTTTTCATTTTTTAAAGTTATTGTTTTGCATCTTAAAATACTGGAATATGGATCAGTAGCTTATCTCCTTTATGTATGATGCAGTATATTGTCACAGCAATGAAAAATTCATCACCAGTACATCGTGTCCACCTCCAATGTTTGTTCACAGCTCTTGAGAGAGAGACACAGAAACACAAATCACTAAATTCACACACGTCATTAATAATACACAAAAAATAGCCAGAGAGCACATTATTCAAATTTGCAGTCAACAGTTATTAAACTAAACTTAATACTGCTTACCCATGCTCACTGGTGATCACACTTCTTATCTGGGCCTTTATGTATAAAGCCTCTTGAAGAAATTCTCTTAAGAATGGTTATACATTTTGATAACAAATCCATTTTAAGTAAAGTTGCTTATTGTATCTTTAAACACAGCTTCAAATGAGACAATGCACAGCTGACTGCAGTGAAGCCTGACGTACCAACAACCTCAGGTTTGAACCTCATTGTAACTCAGGTTTGGCTGCATGACTGAGAACACAGAAACTTGAAGAAAGACTGAATGAACACAACACATAACAGGACAGTTTGGCAAAATCCACTGTGGTCATGTCTGAACAATTAGGAGTATTACTGTGGATAAGTGCCTCTTGTCCTACATCAGACTGTACACTGGGCGGCAGAAGTGAGCCTCACTGAACACAGGGAAATGTTTGGGAATTGTTGAAATGGTTTCTTACCTGTTGACATTTTGCCTTGCTTGGTTACTGTCTAAAAATTTTCAAAAATTGCACAATACAACACTGAGCCATTTGCACAGACACACTTCACTCATATGTCCTTCAGCTGTTTCATCTTACTGCTCGTCTCTTTGTGAGACATTCGAGCAGTGCCCTGACTACGGTGACCTTGAAGCTCTGCTGTAAAGCAAAAACAATATAGTAGCAGCAACGGTGTTGATTGTTGTTTAAGCTCAGGTCAGTCCACTTAAAATGAGCCGCAGAGGGAAAATACACTGCTGATGTTGTATGACTGGAATTTGGACTCAAGGCCACGGACACTGAATCATCCTCATATTTCTTTTTGTACTTCCAACAGAAACCAGCCAGGGCACAATGCACATGCATACACACATACATGCAAACACAAAGACGGGGTGTGTGCAGCTGATGAACAAACATAGAATACAGGGGAATGCTTTCTCCTCTGTCCTCCTTCACCACAGGTAATGCAATTAGTGTTATTAGAAGGGTCCCCAGGGTGCGGGTGTGTTTGTGTGGGTGTGTGTATGTCTGGGGGAATGGGGGTTGAGGTGTGTTGAGGGGGGGTCACTTTGGCGTAGGAGGGGGAGAAAGGACGGGACGGGCCTTTCCTCAGGAAAACATATCACCTTCCACCACAATAGAGCCCGTCAGGAAATCACAAGCAGCCACATTGCTCTCTTGAGTCACCGAGTACTTTCGGACACGCTCTCACACTCATCAGTCTGACACACACATGCACACACTTCACAGCCTGGCAGCCCGCATAGCCAGCACACTTCAGGATGACATTGTACTGAAAACACTCCAAGGCAATCTCATCAGGTAAGTCTCATTCTCTGCATTCACAGACAGTGTTCAGTGAGCCGGATTCTTTGATTTTCTTATAGGTTCAGAAAACAGAGCGGTTTTGTTTCTTCATGTATTATGTTTTACTAATAATTAACATCAATTTTCTCTGTCTCTTTATTTTACTCATGTGTACATCACTATCTGCCTATTTGTATTTTTAAAAGTAGATTAAAGCAATTATTGTTACTAATAGAACGTGAACTTTTAAATGAAAAAGTCAATTATTAGTTTTATCATCTTAGGGTAAGAAAACTCATGTTTGAAAAGATTCTCATTATCCCGGCTTAGCATTAGTACACTAGTTTATTTTTTGAACTTAATGAGGGTAAAATTGTTTGACCTACTGTATAAAGACCACTTAGTGCAGTCTACTCTCTTTATATATTGTTTATTTATTAGTTGTTGAATCCTCTACAGCCATTATCAAATGTTTTCTTTCCCTGTGAACAGTCAGACAGGAGTTATCAAATAGACACAATTTTTAATGACCGTGTTCAACAATGTGCAATTTGACAACAAAAAACAGTAAAAGTCACATGCATGCGACAAAGGCTACTTGCTTGAAAGCTGAGAAAAGAATGTAAATAACAGAGTAATTTTTTTTAAAAATGTTTCTGCTGTCCAATCTGCTCTCATAACTGCTGCAGACGAGGTGATCGTAATTAAGCAGACATTAACACTTTTACTAGCAATTCAAATTATATATATGTACATGGACTATCACCTTAAAAGTCTGAGGTCTAATTCACATAAGCATTCTTTTAAAAAAGTCCATTGAAAAAAAATCTGTAAACTGTGTGTTTACTGCTGCTGTAAATACTTGCTAGAGCACCATTATATGGTGAGTAAATGAGTCAAATGCAGCAACATTAATTATTTCCATAATATAAGTATGAAAGTCACCCCGTTACCACAGTGGTCATTTTAAATCCAGTGTGCCACTTAACACCAGGCAGTTATCTACTGTCTTCGCTGGAGCTGCTCAGTGGGCAGAGGGATTGTGGTTATACAAGGAAGCTTCCAGGTGAACATATAGACATAGAGTCCTTAGAGAGGAACACACACTGTCACGGACAAAGACAATAGATATGGACTGGCGAAAAAACAATAAAAGGAGGTGGCCATTAATTTGCTGTAAAAGCATATATTCTTTTTTTACATATGACGCTCCCAAATAATGCTCTAACCTTCAGGCACTAAGGTACTTAAATTCAAAGATAAGATTGTTACAATGCAAAGTAATTTAGAAAGGAGAAAATGCTTAAGGCAAAACTATCATAGAAATGTTCTTAAGGGAATATGCAGATAGAACCGTTTTAGATGTGGTTTTTCTTTGAAAAAAAAGGTTTATGAAAAACCAAATCTCAGTACTCACATGTATGCTTAAAAACAGTTCTTAATCATCCCTATACTCACTGTGAGGAGTAGCTTTAACAGAAAAAAATGCTTAAATGTATCTGAAGATACACTTAGAGCAAATGTGCAACTTTGAGTCTAAGCTGGTTATCATCCAGATTTGCATTTGGATTGTTGGATTGTGGATTTTGCTTACAGTAATTAAAAATGTTTCAATGCATCTATGGACATGCAAGTGCTGTTTAAGGTTAGTTTTAGAAATCTATAAACATCTTAAACATTCAGTCTTAGAGTTAGGCTCAGTATTAGAAAGAGTAAATTATATCACAGATCTTTTTGTGAATTAGAAATAAGAACATTTCTTAAGGAAAATCAAAGAACCAGGTTATTTTGCTTCAGTTTTACAGTAAAATGCCTGAATCTTGGTGTCAAACACTTGGATGATTAAATCTTTTAGTGTGACTATTTTGCTTTATATTATCCTCCTGCTCCTGTGTTGGTTGTTATCCAAAAGCTGCAGATCAACTTTTCTCCATCCATTGTCATAATTGTTTGTTTCTGTATTGTAAAATGTTTATCCAAGGCTGTAGTTCAGCACGTGTTAACGCAGCTATATTTTGAATCCATATTTCCTATTTGCTTAGTGTAGAACATTGCATAACCCGCATGTGAAAGGATGTTTTTAATTCCTGTTATATAAACACTGTGACAGCTGATGAACCACCTGAAAAACACTTTCCCATATTTCATAAGTTCATTAATGATTTTAACTCATCACCAACCTCTGCACTGAAAGGTCAGAGTCATGTCTTTTGTATAAGGATTTATCAGGTATTGGGAAAGATTTCCTGGATATTGTTAGAGATTAATATTGCTGTATCAGATTCTCATGGGTTATACTTTAGCACAATTTTAAGTTGCCATTATGTACCAGATGTTGTTTGAGTTAAGTGTTAAAAAAGTACATTACAAAAGTACATCTCAAGTTGTTTTAATAATCATATGCTCATTTATTTTTTAAGATTTTTGGTTTACTTAAGCATACATTGTTCTTTGAATTGCAGCTGATTCAAATTTTAAGTGCAACCATGCCGATTCTGAAGAAGCTCCCAGGAAGGTCCAAGAGCTGCCACGAGTTCCCCAGAGTGAACGGTGAACTGATCCTGCCTCGGCTGGACTTTCAGCTCAGGGACTTGAATCATCTCAATGATCTGAAGGAGCTGAATGACCTTAAAGATCTGAACAAGAACCTGAACCCCTTTGAGGATGTGGACCTGGATGATGATGAGAAGAATGGAAATGATATGGGCCTCATCATGGGGGAGGTAAAAGGTAACCTTCAGCTAAAGTCATCCCGTGATGGTGAAGAGGAGGAAAATGAAGTAAACGCAGAGAGACATGGAGCAGGGAATCCCAAAGGAAAGCCCCTCAGGGGAACCCTGGAGCGGATCTGTGGAGTGTCACCCATCAAAACTCTTGGAAAACTGGGGAAGGGGCTCCGCATATCTGGACGCAGTGTATGGGGGAACAACTCTCCCCATTATAGCCCTGGAGATTCAAACACCCTCCCAACGGAGAAAGAGAAAAAGAAAGGACTACGCAGGAGCTCCGAAGGGATTATGACCCTGCTCCGGTGAGAAAAATTCAAATCCTTGAAGATTTTAGTTTCTGTGCATCAGTGAGTAGTAAAATATTTGGATTTCTGATATAAAGAAAAAAAATCAAAAGCTATAACATTTGTGCTTGATATTCTTGCATAAACAGCCAAAATGATAAATTTGATTATGACTTTTATAATCATACAGTGCTGTGCAAACTCAAAGAATGACAAGATTTTTTACAAATTAAAAAGGGAAAATTTTGAATTCATTTTGAACTACTTATGAAACCACTGCAATCCTTCCATTCATCAGATGAATTGCATTGTAATAGTGAAAATGAACAGAGATTCAAATAGTTCTCTTCTACTTGCAAGAGCCCATTATTAAGAATCAAGTGCAAGAGAATACTTAAAATAACAAACAAAAAAAAATGGAGCAGATCCATAACATAAAATTAACAGAAATCTCTAAATCAATGACAAGAATCTGAATGTAACTGTTATGAAAGAATTCTTATGCAAACAAGAGAGTCAAGGCGTTTTTGAACAGCTCAGGTCTGAGTGTGACCAATTAGCCTCTGAGTCCCAGAGGGGATTCTGTTACAGTTGCTGCTCAGTGACAAACTAGCATTTAATGTGCTTATTTCCTGAGGAGTTATGCAATACGCTATATCGTCTTGATCTACGGAAACCCCTTTTGTTTTTCAGTGACACGTTGTGTACTTACTGTGTGACACCAAATGACACTATTTTTAACTAAGGCAGTCATACTAATAACAGCACAGTTTCATGAATACATGGCATTCCTAACATAGCTGCATCTGGGCCAAACTGTACTGTTCAACACAAACCTCAACTCTAATAATGGTTATTCCAAATTGTAAATCCCTACACATGCAAATCACACATTCTGAGAGGGTGTCTAAGTCCTGTGATAGCGGTCATTTATGTTCTTTGTTGCTGCTGTATGCAGCTTTACAGGACGACGTAAGGAGGAGCGCAGAGAAAGCTTGCCCTGCGGAAACCTGAGCACAGACAGTGAGGCGGAGGCTTCCAGGCGGCCCTCCTTCCTCAGGATGGTCAGTCTGGGCAAGCTGAAGAGGGAATCCATGTCAGACAAGGCATCCCAAGAGGCTGAGGAGGAAACAGAGGACGAGGAGCCAGTGGTGAAAACCAGAGAGCCCCTCTCAGGTAATGGTCAAGGAAACATAAGGAGCAAAAAGGCCAGGTCCCTTCCAGTGGAGAACTTTGCTCTCCTGGTCAAAGTTTAGCAGTGCTGTGGTACTTCCTCCCAGTTCTAGACAACTCTCTGATGAGGCTTAGAGGTCCCCAGTCACTGGGTTCAATTACCACCAGACTATGAAATCAGGAAATGACTGCACTTCCTCCAACCTCAGGTTCCTCCAGATAGAAGTTCAACTAAGCTACTGTTCACAGACTCCACAGGGAACCTCGCAAGGAACAGAAGTTTGTTTAGGATTAGTCACAAATAACACAGTTTGTCAGTCAGGGACGCACAGAGTCACAATTCACAAAAACAGAAATACCCTTTCTCTGTTTGTTGGTCAACCCTTAAATTTAACATAGTCTCTTTTTCTCTCCTTACCCCCCACAGTCCTGGAGATACTACAGTTGGTCAACCACAGGGACCTTCTCCTGGCTGACACACACATTCAGGAGCTGGAGCGAGAGTGTGAGCTGCTGTCTCTCCTGCCGAGCACAGCAACTCCCACCCTCACCCCTACCCGTCCCAGCACTCCTTCAGGGGTATTCCCATTCTCATCCTCATCTTTAGATGACTCCCTCAGTTCAAATGCGACATTAGACTCCAGTCGGCGGAAGGCTAAGGACGTGGAGCTCCTGTATGAGGCCCTGCAGAGGGAGATGTGGGATGTAGTGCGAGAGTCCCTCCGCCAGCCCAGTGCTGGTCCCAACCTTGGGCTGGTGGTGCTGGTGATACAACAGGAGGAGCATGCTGATGTTGCCTGGGCTCTGAGGGAGGAATCTAAGCCAGATCATGAGGGCCCGAAGCCCAACCACCGTCCCCGCCGACTTAAGACGAAATGGAGGCAGGCTGTGGCAGAGGCCGCAGACTGGAGTCTGCCTCATCAGGTGGACACCCAGGCGGGCCAGCTGGCCTCATACCTAGAGCGCTTGAGATGTCGGATGGTGGATGACCTGGATGCAGCAAGGAGGAATGCTGTATCCATTTACCCAGAGGAGTTCGCTGCCTTCCAGGTGTATGTGGAAAGCTACCATCGAGCCGTGGCCAAACGTCTTCGAACCATCACCAGCGGCCCACTGCAGGTCACAGACGTCTACTCGTTACTGGACTGGTTCTACAACATCTACAACAGGTAGGATCCCTTACTAGAGTGAGATCCTGGTTGCATCTGTCTAATAATAACATAAACTTGAATTAGAAACCTGTTAACATCTTTGCTAATAATTTTCTATCAGGGATGTCCTGGGAGTCATCGGCACAACCACACCCATCAGTTATGCTCCACTGGATCCCATTCTGCCCCAAAACACAGTGGACAGGCTGGAGCAAGACTGCATCAATATTGTCAGAGTAAGAACTCTTTTTCATAAGGTTGTTGCTTAAAAATTTGGGTGGTGGACACATTTTTAAATTATACTTTAATTTCCAGGAGAAGGTGACCACAGAGCTGATTCAGCTCCTGGATGAAGAGGAGAGGCGATGGGCTCAGACTCTGCACATAGAAGAGTATCAGTCTCACCTGGCACGCTCAGTCATCCAGGTACATTGCCAGCTGGCACTCTCACCGTGGGGAACCTCTTTAAAATGGTTAATGATTTTAGTACAAAAGGATAGTCCTTTTTTTTTAATCACTCATATCTTCGACGATTCCAGAGACTGAAGGTGGACTTGGACCGATCCACATCTGTGAACCAGTTTTTAGGGGCAAGAGTGGCTCGCTGCAGTCTAATTGGACTGGCTGACTTTCTTTACAGGTGAGTTTATGCTATTAGAGTGATACATAAAAAGTTTTAACCAACTTTGTTAAAATACATGCACTTAAAGTTTTGACTCTTAACAAGGCTTTGTCATTTATCGATGGTAAAAACAAAACTTCCTTTGGCGAGTGCAAAAAAGTAACTACAAAAGTTGGAATATGGTCTCCTTTAATCTTGATGTCTTTATTAAATATGCTGTTTTTTGTTTTTTGTTATTGAGCAAAAAATCCTAGATGACTGCTCTCTTACAAATTGCAACAGTTTTCAATAGGATCTTATTACCTCCATGTTTTTTCAGTTTCCAGAGGAAGGTGGAGATGTTTCATGATACTCAGGCAGAATTTGGAGACCGAGGGGATGGATATGTTTCCAGAACTATAGCTCTGGTAAACTGCTGCCCTCCTCTCAGGTAACTGATTTAGATTTCCACTGAACATTTTTAAACTTTACATTTCTTTGAAAGGATAGCAGTCATTTGCAGAAAGCTTCATATTTACACATCTTCTGTGTGTTGCATAGATCCTTGGTGGAGCGCTGCAGGCAGTGTGACCCACAGGGCAGTGAGGAGTCTGCACAGAGGGCCAACTCCTCCCTGGACAGGATCATCAACCACTCAGTGAGGGTGCTGACTGACAGACTGTTCGAACACATCAGGGTGAGTGAGGCGCAAGGAAGTCCCACCTTTTAATTCCCATATAATCACTTATTTCCCTTTAATAAGATTCCCACAATGTGCAGGATACATGATTCAGTGGGTGTTTTCAGTTTGACCGAACTTGCAGACAGGAGGACTTCCATCACCTAAAAATATACCATCATGTTTTTTTTTAGTCAGTCAATGACATTCCCACAGCGGGACTCACTGTGGAAAAAAACTGTCACAGCCATGATGCAGTGGAATTTTTCTTGCAACAAGTGGGAAAATACGTCATGTATGGATGCGTTGACACTGTTCCCTGAAATGCATTACTAAACACTGAGGACATCACCTGTTTTTTGGTGAAAAAGCTTTCTGATTCTAAATAGAAATAGTTATCCCATAATGAAAAAATATTTTATTATGAGTAAAAGTTATTAATTTTCAAAAAACATGATTATAAAACATAGAAAAAGTTCTGCATTCAAAAAATGTTCTTAAGTAAAAGTTACAAAGTATTAGTAAGTAAATTTACTTAATCTAAAAGAACAAATGCAGCCTGAAGACCCTGTCAGTGTTTTAATATTTAATATTTAATTATTTGTTCAATACTAATGATGCATAAACATGAAAGCAGAATCTCACTGTTGTATCTTAAGTTCAAGCTAATTCTAATTATACACACTAGCCCATACCTTTTAATTCAGTCTGAGCAATATAATAAGCTGATTTTGTGTTTTATGTGTAAAATCTTAATCTGCAGAGCAACATCAGTTAAACAAAATGAAGTAAAAAACTAATATTTATCAGATTTTTCTAATATGTAGCAACAAAATAAATACTCAAGTACCTTAAAATAGTACATAAGTAAAGTACTTGAGTAAGTGGAGTTTGTTTGTGTCTGTTAATCAAGGTTGGTCTATTGTTTTTCCAGCCTTTCTTTGACAAACTGATAAAGAGAAAGTGGCTGAACAATACTGAGGCCTTTGAGGCCATTGAGGCCTGCATCAAACAACACTTCAAGAAGTTCAGAAGGATGGACTCTCCACCTTACCAGGTGACACATCTTTAATAAACAGGCTGTGTTTTATATGTTTTAGTTCTCCACCAAATTTGGTTGGAGGTTTACATGCAACTGATTATTGATTCATTTTAATGAATGGCTGATAGACGCTGGTCGGTGAGGTGCACCGGCGGGTCCTGGTGGAGTATGTCCGAGCCATCATGCGGGGAAGGGTCATCTGCACATCCTCCAAGATGAGGAAGAGGATGGCTTTTCGCCTGCAAGATGAGGCCAAACAGTTAAAAGGACTCTTTAAGGATTTGGTAAGTTTGTGCTTGAATCTGGCAATGCTATCAAAGAGAACACCTTTAGTCTAATTTTACCTGCATTAGACATCTACTGTGTAGTAACAAAAACAATTCAGACACCTACAAATTCACAACGTCCAAAACAGAAGGAACTGCTGCTCAGGAGACACTGAGCATTATAAATAATTCCAAAATGCTGATTCTTAAAAACACTGAGCAGAGCTGGAGCAGGGAAAGCAGAGTGTGGAGGCTGGGAATGGAGCCTGACCCTCGAACTTCCTAGGTCAGAAATAACTCAGACAGTGTTGATACAGTGAGCTCTGAAAAATGGCTGCCGTCAGTGAGATGGAGATGGATGAACCGGGCTTACGTTAGCACTTGCCAGAGGGGGGAAGAGGGTATAAAACAACTAGGCCTGACAGTGTGGCATTTGCCCCCTTTCTGTGTGTGAGTTCAAACAAGTGTCCGTCACCTCGGCTGACAACAGGAAGCCGCTGTGTTCAGAAGGAACTTCCTGTTCCTGTCAGCTGGCCGGCTTTGATGTGGCTCTGGGATGGCCTTGATGGCCTTTTTTCGCTGAGGAGCGGGATTAAGTGTCTGTGGAAACTGGGAACTTGGAGGGTGGGGGTTAATGGCCGTCTAAAAAAGATGTCGTTATTTTTAGTGAATGCCAAGCCAAAGAATTTTGCTCTCTTTTTCCTGAGTGTTTGAGGGAAAAACAGGACCTAGAAAAACAGAGGGGGAGTTTTTTTTTCACTAAGTAAATGACTAAATGTTTGGCCCTTAGCCTTTAGCCTTTGGAGGTATTAATCAGTGTTTCCTTCCAAGGTTTGATTGTTCACTGCTAATGCCATATCACCCTTTTTTAAATTGAAGAAGAAGACATTAGGATAAAATGATTAAAAAATAATGCAGTGAACCTTACATTTAATTGAAAACACTTCTAAAATCCAATTTAATGGTGAATTTTAAGTTTGTTATAAATACCCGTTGTGCCTTAAAACTAAGTTGTTACCTTCTTTGTCTTCTCTCTGTTTCAGGAATCAAGCTCATCCTGGTTGGACAGCATCATCTGCCACCTAGCTGACATCATTCTCCTGGAGGACACTCCCTCCATTCAGATGGAGGTTGCTGTCCTGGTGAAAGAGTTTCCAGACATAAGGTGAGGGCTTTAACAAATTAACAGCGTTGGAACGCTGCTATTGCAACCAGGAAGCGTCTATCAAAACAGATATTCTCAGTACTGTACCCCCAAAGGTCCTATATTCTTTTATGCTTACTGCTTCACATTCACAGTGCTGTTTTTGGCAATTAGCCAAAGCAAGAAAAATGTCAGACTGTGTATGTTTTTTCATTTTTTTTGTCACAATGGATCAAAACAAGGAAAAGAAGCAAGGAAACATATCTACATTAACTCTGCTATTTTTGGAGAGAAGTGCGGGTCTGTTTTGAGAATGGATGAGGCTGAGAGGCCTCAGGGGGGCCCAGCCTCTGAGGCTGTTTGTGCACAGATTAAGACTCTCAGGTGACGGTTGGCAATCTACAACCGTGTGTGTATAAGTATGTGTGTGTGTGTGATGCATAACCCTCTGTGGAGCAGACAGGAAGCTGCTGCCGAATACTTCCTGTTCCTGCCACCCTGCAGGAGACAGACTGGTGCCACACTTCAAGTTAAAGAGGGAGAGGTGTGGAAGAGGAGAGCAAAACATAGTAGTTCAGACCTGGAGACATGCTAACTCAGTGCCTGACTCAACCCTTTTGTTTACTGTATGGCATCCCCTGCTGGTATTTTAAGAGATCAAAGGCTGCCGGCCTTCCTTGAGTTTTCTGGGTGCTCCATTTAACTGAGGCCATTCATGAACATGTAACTGCGCCTGTACTGGGGCATGTGTGTCAGTCCTTCACACAGGGATTATCTTCTTATTCAAACATGCATCTGAATTCCAGCTGTTGACTTTGCAATAACAAATATTTACAAAGACATTTCCATCTGCTTCTTAGACAGTGGGAAAAATTCTTTTGTAACACCAACATTTATAACTAGATTATAATCAATTTATTTTTTAGTATTAGAAAGTATAAACACCAGTCAAAGGGATTTTTTTCACAAGCTGACTAAGCAAGAATACATGTTTTAAAAGTTATAACTGTCACATATATAAGTTCATATGTGCAGTGAAATCCCAGGTAATATGGTTCTTTGGGTCAAATGACTAGTGTTCATGTGAAGTTCTTATTATTGGTTTACAGCTACTCAACAAAGCATTAGAAGTTAACATTTTAGAAAGAGGAACCAAATTTCTGTTCTTTCCCAGAAACAGCAGCTGTGAATCAGAGTTGTTACTGTTACTCAAAGTCATGACCATCTTTGATGACACCAAACATACCCAAATTCCGCTAACACCCGTCTCCTCTCTTCCTCTCTTTATCCTTCCTCCCCACAGGAAGAAGCATGTCTCCACCCTGCTGAACATACGAGGGATGATGCGGCAGGCGGAGCGCCAGGAGATCCTCAACATTGTCAAAGACTTTGAAAGCAGCAGTGCCCTCATGAGCCGGGACCATGCTCTCTTTTCCGACATCATTATCACCTCAGAGGTGCACTGCATCAGCCTGGGTATCCTCCGCCTCGCCATGACTGTGTCCAATTGGTTCTCAGAGCACCGTCCGAGGCGAAACCGCAGGACAGGCACCAGAAACGCAACAGCTCAACCTGCTGACGGCCAGAACATGGAAGACATGAATAAACTTCACAGAGATGACTAGCTGTTGCTGTTTGTGTTAGGGGAGGAGTCACAGACATACTGTGAAGATACTGATGAGATGTACATGCACCTTGACCAAAAACTGATTGTACCAAATATTATAAACAGTCACTTAAAGAAACTTGAGCTCAGGTACTCCTCATAGGCTTGCCGTGGTAGTAGGTGTTACCATAGTTACAGGGTGTGCGGGCATACACCGATTCCTTTATCTGCTCACCACCCACATTATTGTTTTGCTTTTCTGTGAGTACATAGTCAGATGAAGGACTACTATCAACTGAAGGTTATTATTTTTTTCACCAAAGTACCTATTTAGCAATAATTCATATATAAACTCAGTGCTTATAGAGAAAAGGAGCTGGCGACCTGAGAAGTCAGAGGCTGCAGGTTTCCCATGCAGCGCTTCATTTAACAACTCACTGTGGCTGTTCCTTTTTATTTCATTACAACCGTATCTTGTTTTGTCAATCAGTTTTTGATAAATGGAAGTGGTAAGTGCTAAACTGACTTAGACACTGACCACTCCAAAATAAAATCAACTCATGTTTGGCCAGTTAAATGCTTTTAATGTGAAGCCGCAGAAGTAGGAAATAGTCACCTTGTGGTTAAAGCACTCTACACATTATTACTAATTGTGTAATTAGTAACACTCGTGTTGTCACAAGTTTATTAACTGGTGGGAAAATTTCCTCACCTCGGCAACCCTAACTCCTTGTACTGTACACACTCACAGATTTCTTGACATTTCTCCATCTCCACATGTGCATTTTCAATGGAAATGTGAAACAGACTGTATTTTAATAGCTCACCATCATCTGTAGTATCTTCATGTTGATTTACACATTTACAGAAGTAAACAAGTGATATCAAATATTCTCAAAATGTAATGTATTCAGTCTTTTTTAGCCTTTTACTCCCCCACATCATGACAAAAACAGCTGTTAGCAGATGCAATGCAATATGATGTTCTGCTGTTTAACATGTATTTACCCAAACATATATACCCATTCTCTGGTATATATATAGTCCACATGTATGTGAGAATATATTGTATGGAAATGTAAATGTGTTGAACTCTCACTGTGAATGAAATGGATCTGTTGCTGGAAGCATAATAAAAACCCATTGACTGGGTTGACTGAACAGATTCAGAAGCTGTCTTGTGGGTAGACATACAGTGCATTAGATGAGTAATGTAGAGTATTAGTTTAATTATGTCAAATCTTAGAATTACTATGTTATTGTACAATTGTTTCAGTCTGGCTATTTCTAAGTTTAGGTGCAGTGGCCTCTGAACTTGGGAATGTCAGACGCCAAGTCTACAGCTATGTTAAACAATACATACTAAAAGGCAACTTGACAAATGGAGGAGGTCCTGAGGGTCTGACGCAGGACCGCTGCTGCCAGTACATATACATACACCCTCCCTGTATGTCTTTGTTGTTTATCTTGAGGATACGGCAGCTTTCTTTCGTAAACTGAGAGCTTGAAATATGGGGCTCCAGCATGGCTTCTCAATGACCCTCTGATGCCCTACAACAAGAAGGGTCATACACCCTGAGGCCAACAACGGGATGTTTTTCGATAAACAAAGATTTCCTGTTGTCCACCAAGGTGCCAACGGATGCTTTTATTGGAGCCAAGTTTACGTTATGTGCTAGGAGGGAACTTCCCCTTTGCTTTGCAGAGTGAAGGTACAGCAGCCATGGAGCTTTTTCATGTCCGCGCTGCTCGTGGGCTTCTCAAAACAAAGTCAGGCAGCCTCAGCAGGGGTCATTCTGCACACTGACCTCTGCGAGTCACTGGCTCTGTATCTGAATCTGAATGACCAGCTGGCTGCTTTGAAATATAGAAATAATCCCTGTGGTCTGTTGTCAAGTCGTGCGAATTTACAGCTGCCGGTTGAATGCACTAAAAATCATTCATTAGGAAGTCTGGTCATGTTTTGGAGACCTCATCACCCCTCACTCAGAAGTGCAGAGAGGTCAGTGTGGTAAAGTTTGTCCTGGTTCAGGTCCTCCAGAGGACATGATGGACCTCAGCTGAGCTTTGTGAGCCAATAAATGTAGATTTTGTTTTGAGGCTATTTTACACCAACAGCTGATAAACCTGAAGTTAGAACATAGTTTAGCACTAAATAGATGTATTCTTAGTTTTATCTCACTAAAATTTAAGCAACTTATCAGATAATTGAATAAATGAGATGTTCAATTTTGCTATTTTCCTTTGATCAAAAAAGTGTTCCACCTACTGATGATAGCAGAAAACAACTATTTAAAGGAAGTAAAAGAGCCCTTCAGACATGTTTTTAGGCATAAAATACAATAAAAGTAATGAAGACTTATTTGTGTCTGATATGGTTTTCGTTCTTGTTAAGTACAGCTAGATTCATTTCTTATGTAGATCTCCTTCTACCTACTTTGAAATATCTAGAATCTATAAATCATTCAACTATGTCTAACTGATAAGCACACAGTCACCCTATTGTCTTCCTTTCACAGTATGCTACTCAAATGTCTTAAACTGTCATGTCTAAGTGAGCAGAGAGAAGGTTTTCTTCTTCAGCAGATACATGTGAAAACTGTTTTCTGGTTTCAAAATTCTGCACAATAAAGTTCAAAAACCACAGCAAGGAAACAATAAGTAAAAGACATTTTTAAAATTTAAATGATGATTGCAGAATATTTTCTCATATTTCTGACAGTCACTTCTTGTCTGCATTATTGCAGATGATATTTTTTATCAATGACTCATAAGTATCCCATAATTAATCCGTCTGAGGTTCATGCTGTTGAAGTGTCTTCAAGGTTACACCAATCTAAAAGCCACATATTGGGGTGGGAGTTTTGTATTGTATGCATGTTAGAGCACATTTTTTTTCTGCATTAAAATTCCAGTGTCTTTTGGTGGCATCTAGCAGTGAAGCTCCATTTTGGGTGCCACTGCACATCCTTTTGCTCACCCTCCCCTTCTAAGCATGTACCTTTGGTTACTGGGAAACCCTTATTCTAACCCTGAAAGTCCCTCTCATGGGTGAGTGTTTTATTTGTCCATTCTGCTCTACTGTAAAAACATTATGCAACATGAAGGACTGTTAAAGAGTATCCGCACTATCTGAGGACACAAAAACCTCATTCTTCAGTAATGAGATTACAATGACTTTTGTTTTCACTTGATGAGACACTAATGAAAAAATGCTTATGAATATTCTATTCAGTTTTCACTATTCTCCACAAATAGATCTCTTTTAATCCTTCACACTGGACCTTTAACTGGTTAACTGTTTCTGACTGTCTACCTTTTTGAATTATGGCTAAATATAATCAGCATAAACTTTTCATTGCACCACAAAGGAAAGACTTGAATATTTCTAAAAAAAATCTCAAACATCCTTAAACATTTCTTCAAAACTGTTTACCTGTTACCAACAATAGATATCATAATTATCTCTGACCTTGGACTGCACCGTGCGCTTGTTTTTATTTTTAATTTATTCCACGAATTTGTCGGAGAGAACAGGAAGAACATTAAGTGGAGTTGGCATCAAATGAATGTTAAGTTTGGCAGTGTGGCTTCTGAGTCATATGTATGTCTAAGAGCATTATCAGACATCCTTTCATATGGCAGGCTGAAGGCGGATGCTTGACCGCTGTTTTCCAGGTATTCCAGACGGGGATTACCATCTCTGACTGAGGAGGGCAGGTAGGAATGAGGGCCAAAGTCTTGGAGGTTTCCCTCGATCAAGCTGCTGAAGGTGAAATGGTCCGAAGCATCACAATACAATCCCTGGGAAGCACTCTCCTGCTTCCTCTCATTAACACAGCTCTGCAATGGAAAATCCATCTGGCTGAATTTGCTGTTTGTTTTCGGAAACAGGCCGTGCCCTGTCTTTGTTCACACTGACATGCACTTTTCATGGTTCCACTCTTTTCTGTTTGTTTGCTTCTCATGCAGTGCTCCAAGTATCTAAAAGTACTCAATTAAGAGATTGAGTGTTGTGGCTAAAAGGGCAACTAGTTTCAGGTCAGTTGTGGGCACAAGAGCTTGTTTAGTCTGGACGAGCCCGCTATTCAGTTTTCTCTCAGCCAATAACTCAGACATGCAACCAAAATACCAGCTCACTGAAATGTTCCACTGAAACTGACCATCTTTTTTCAGATATCAACTCAGTTGATGCTGCCTATCTCCAGTGTGAGGGTAGGAATGTCAATCTGTATAAAGCAGTGAAACCTGGTTCCTGCTCCTTTAAGAACTACTATTACACAACACCAAAGATTTCAGATTAACTTCTAAACTCACAGGAAGCCAAAATAACCTTTCACTTGTAACTTGCTGTGGAGTGTAAACTCTATTTGCTGCCACATTTAAAACAAATTAAGGTACTTAATATGGTTGAACAGGGATTAAAAATTTTAGATCAAAGATTAGAACAACAAGAACTCTAGCAATAAATAATAAAACTGGTAACACATGATGGGGAAAAGAGGAGTACTAATTTAAAAAAAAAAAAACATTTTAAGAAGTGATTTAAAACATTTCAATTTCTCAGGCCTCAGATCCTCAGACTGAGAGTTCCAGAGACCGGGAGCCCTGACCACAACTGTCACATTATGTGTTAGCAAGGATTGAAGAGACACTGAGTGTTTCACTTATCTTCTTATACTTGATTGCAGTTATTTATTATATATTTAAAGTCACTTGCAAATTGACATTGTTCTTTTTACAGTTTTTCTTCACTAAGTGCTCGTTATGCAGATTATATACAAACATAGGCTCAAAGAAGTTTGTGTATCTATAAGTTTCTGGAACAGTTTTCATGTGATTACATACTGAAAAAAGGGAAACTAACTGCTGTTTGGAAGGTAGAAAGCTAATAAAAGCTTTGAATCTTTTTGAAAATGGCTGTCAGTAAAATAATAAAGATGTAGTTTGTGAATAATGGGCATCATGCAAGAAACACAGCACGCAATTCTACTTCTTTCTCTGAAAAAGTCTTTGACATTTTGTAACACATGCCTAAAGCTACAGTGAACAGATTGATTTTTAAGTATAAAAACTGTAAAAAAAAGGGTCATAGAGCTTCCCTTCATCACCCAGAAGTAACATGATATTGCCTACCTGCATTGCCTACCATGCACCAAAGCTCATTGATTTAACTCTGAAGGTGCTTTTCTCTCCTCTTTCTTGACCTTTTGATAGAGCAGGACTATGTGTTCCCCACTGCTTCCGCTATTTATGGACTAATGAAAACTTATTTTTAACTATCAAAAGAATATTGCCTCAAAAAGTTTACGGTCCAGCCCATCATACGTCTAACATGCCTTTTCACTTAGTCTAAGGATTTTTTGATTGTTGCCTTGTCAACACATTGCGTAACACATATAAACGACCTGTTCTGACATGACCCATCAGGGCAAGATTCAATAGAGAGAACCTCCTGTCCTCTCCCATATCTAGTATACACTGTCTGTCAGGATGGCTGCCCACTTGAACCAAAACAATGGTGCACTTCGTCACTCCTGATGGGATATCCTGATTTATGTTATCTGAGTGGATCCATCAAGTGGATCTTAATTTAGCGATGAGGAGGTGCATGGCCCTGCCTGCTTGCCGGTGCCCACTCAGCTCCAAATCAGAAAGAACAGACACGACAACTTGTTTGTTTTGCCGTGTGCAGTCACATTAAATCATCATTCTCAGACCTCGGTCACAGACAGAACGGAGGAAGTTCACCTTTGTTCAAAACAGAAACTGCTATCTAAAATAAACCTGGACAAAATCATTTGTCTTTCTTAAAATTTAAGCATGCTCATGCACCAGCCTTTATTTCTTTAACTGGTGATACATTTGATTTGTGCTAAAAGTTATCTTGGGTGGATACATGGTTATAAATATTTTGCTCACGTCTGAGCTGGCCTGGTGCCACTTACACTGTAAACATCCCAACCTGTGGAGTTATTTGTTTTCCTTTGTTTAAACTATTTTGACGTCTATATAATAGTGAGAAAAAAACAGGGGGAGTCTTTGTTGGTCCTGAATGTCTGTATTTATGCGAGCACATCCCCTGGCCTCACATCCCCTGGCCTCACTACAGCAGGATGCTCAGCATCAATGCCAATCAACCAGTGATACAGCGATAAATAGAAAGCTGGAAAACGTGGACTTTCAGGTGGTGACCATCATAAAAAAGTAAATCAAATAAATAATATTCTTGGGAAAAAATCTTGGAAAATCTCTCTCTCTCTCTCTTTTTTTTGTTGGCCATGCTAGAGATCCCTGAAGGGCAACACTGGTCTGTCAGTCCGGCAGGGTTGGATTGATTGGCTTTTAACTTTGAGACATTCATGACACCCAAACACTGACAGCTCTTTGATTTTGATGAATCCCTGATTTAAAGCCTTTAAAGTGACTCTTTTTAATGTGGAACCTCCAGAAAGTTGGAATTTTAACCTTTTAGCAACCTGATTAACAAAATCCACCTGCTTAATATTTAAGCACTGTCATTGTGAATTTGCTAATATTAACACTGAGCTTAAAACTCTGTTATGCCTTAGCACAGTCTCATAGCGCTGCTATTGAGCCTGGATATACTGTACATTACATGAAATTGTAACAATGAAGGACACTCCTGCATTTTCCCCTACAGAGATTTATATCTTTGTAGAAGATTGTTGTTACGTTGAAACCTCACTTTGACAGTCAGTCTTGCCTGAATTTATTCCATATAAATGAATAACTCTCCAGCTGTGTTCCTTAAGACTGCACATGCAAGTGGTTTCCTCTCATATCAGAGCAACATTATGTCACTATAATACCCCCCCAAAATTTTTCTTAAATAAAATGAAAAAAAAACTGCTCAAGGTCATTTCTATGACGTGAGTTAATGGTGTTGTTTTTCTTTGTCTCTCTGCACCAACATCACTGTGTTTTCCACTATTCACTTTGTAACTTGGGTGAGCAGGTAGGATCACTGCCTCACACACTCAGTCTCACACATGAACAACTGTCACTGATTTTGTTGAGATTGGATCATGTGCTTTGGGAAATGGTTTTTAATTTGACTCTGACATCCTCACTTGTAACTGCTGCTACTTGTGGCTGCTATTTAGTCATGCAACTAAATGACTCCTCAGAGCACCAAGAAGTGCTCATTTTAAATTTTACTTTACATGCAACAGTGTTTAAAATTATTTTCCATATTTTAAAGAGAAACAGAAGACCTCATTGCCACGCAGAGTGACGACAACATAATTAAAGTAACTTTGCCTGTTTTTTGGTTGGTAACATAGGACTGCATTCTCTGCAACCCCCATAATAACTTTACAAAAACAAGAGTTTAAAAATAGATGAGAGGCAACAGAGAGAGGAGAGAGTGGGGATGACAGTGACTGACTGTGCTGTCAGATCTTTTCATGGAAAACAGGGTGGAAAAACGGACATCCTTAAAGGCTGTGTATTTGTAAGGGAAGTCCATGGCCTGTCCTAGAGGCCTCTCCTTTGCCCTCTGGGAGGAATTTCTGCTGTGTAACCCCAAAAACAAATATGGTCAGAGCAGCCTCCAATAGAAAAGTTGCAAGAGCTGATGTCTAACGCATAAACCTGGCTATGCTAATGCTTTTAAATGAAAGATGAACATTTGGATTATTGAATCTGTGTGTGCTGTTCCATACTGCAATCATGACTCACTGAATAAGGAAATGTTTAAAAATGAATGAATAAATGCATGAATCAGTCATTCAAGAAACCGATCAAGGGATTCTTGTTACTTACAGTTAAAACTATGACAACATATTTGTCTGCAAGTGTTCCTGTCTGTAAACAAAGGTGATACTGTTTGCCTTGCTGAGAGCAGCTCCTGTGTTCTGAAGAAGCCTCCCCTGTGCTGTTTTGTCACAATCCTCCCAGTAGGTTGTCTGTTCCTACGGTTAACAACAAATTTATTGGCTCAGGCCATTTGCAAGAACGGAAGCTACTTTGCATGGCAAGGAATAAGACTGGAACTAAACAATGGTTCCTCTTGTGAAATATGGCAACGGGGTCTCACCTTTGGCTCCTTGTGCCTTCTCCCCCGGCTTATTTACGTAAGCAGGTTGTGTTCTGTACCCCATCAGGAAGAGGTGTTGCAGGAAACCCAAATCTAAGGTAGGATTTAGAGTAAACTCACAATATTAGACCCCAAAAGAGAGCTTATCTGATCTCTCAGGGAGTTGAATAAAAGGGTAAACACAAGTGTGACCTTCGCACCAGAACCCACAGGGAGCCAGAGAGTCATTTCACTGGATCTGATTGGAGGCTGTGTTGTTTCCGCATTGCCAGAAGGTTGTGCTGACCTGTAGTGTAACCTGTCTATTGTGTTAAATTCCAACAATACCAATTATTATTCATTTACTCTCTGATACACATTCAACAGCTGCTTCTTGGGACATAATAAACAACACAATAAAAAGAGAACAACAACAAAAGAAGGTGGAGATTAGTACTAAAACTAGGACAAATTTTTGAAACACTGCTAGCATTGTGGGTAAACTCCGTAGGCTGGAGATGATATTAGTCATGCTACCAAGGTCTATAGCCTGTCAGCCATCACCACTTATTTGCATTAAGTGTAGGCTTGCAGTATAAGTGTGAGCGTAACCTCAGTGTAGATGAAACAAAACAAAAAAGGAAAAGACACCTGAGATTGCTCTTAAATCATCATATCTTTTGCAGTGGTGAAGTCAAAAGTATTATTTTTTACCTGAAATGTGGTGAACTGGAGGCATAAAGGAGCAGAGAATATAAATACTCAACTTACTTACAAGAATGGCAAAATTATAACTGTTAAAATCACTTTGTTTTTAAGTGTGTGTAATCCTAATAAAAAGAGCTGCAGAGTTGTCTTTTTTATTTCTCAGATGCAAACAAGAAAGCTGACACTGATTTGGTTTGCTATCACTTGCCAGTCACCCTCAGTGTCAGTGTGTATTCAAGTCTCCTCTGTATGCTCTGTGTGACTGATCCTGCTGTGAACATACATGTGATTCATCATGTGATTAGTTGAGAGTGCGGCTGTACCATGCAGTTTGAAGCTTTGAGATGTCGTTCATAATGATTCATTAAATTAGAAATCTAAATATGTATAGCCTGGAGTGTTATGTGGATTGAGCCCAGTGGAGCAGAGGTCAGACGCTGACACTGAGCTCTTGATGCTGAGGAGCTCTGGAGGAAAAGTCCATGGGCAGATTGGTGCTTCTAGAGAAACTGACGCTTGGAGTCACAATAGATTTGGCTCTGATCTGGAGCCAGTTGTCGGCAGAAGGAGAGCTCAGAGTTTAGTTTATAATTTTGTTCATGTTCTTGATGCATTATAAACATACCCATGGTCCCAAGTGGATAAGTTTCAGCTCTAACAGCAGTGGTAACAAATTTATTGTGAGCAGAGAGGTACATATTTCAATGGTTTATTATAGAGATGTGTAAAGAAGAAAGGGGTAAAGTACAATTGCATATTATGAGAATGGTACCATTTCACCTAGAGCTGTTTAGTAATGAGCATGCAGCTGTGTTAACATTCATTAACATGTCTGCATAGTTACACTCGGTAATGACCCTAAATCAGTCCCCTAATTCTACATTAGAAAAATGTCTTCACAGTGAACTTCTTACTTAGCTTAAACATAATGTTGTTTTTCTTGCTAACATTTGATTAGCCAATATGTTAGCTAAATGAAACATTCATGTTTCTGTCTATGTAGGTTTTGTAGCACAGATAAAGTTGGATGTCTCAGTGATCGTGTCACTGGTTTTATAGTTTTTGGACAAGCATCCTTCATGATAGCTCGTGTTGGCCTCTTCTGGTCTGCTGCTCGCTAGGAGGTTGCCAGATTTGCGCATTGCAGTAGAAAAAACCCAATGCTGTTCCTCTCCAGTCCTCTGTCTCTGGTCCAGGTCCTGTCAGTGAGTATAAAGTCAAAATCAAGTCAAGTCCTTTTCCAGCATTAATCAAGTGTGTCTTTGGTGCACAAATTCCTGACTTAAAGGCACACATGATTTGTCTATTGTTTGAAAACACAACACTCAAACATCCCTCCTCCAGGGCTCCACAAAAATGAGGGAGCTGCAGTGGTCAAGGGAATTGGAAAGGTCATAATGAAGAGAACAGCATTAATGACAACGATCATTAGATTAAATAAAATATATTTTTAGATTGTTTTCACAGCAGTATTGTTCTAAAGAGCAAAAAGGTCTACACCTTCACACAACCTGCAGAAAGGTGATGAAATCTCCCATGTTTATTAACTCAGCCAAAGTGCAAACTTCCTCCTCTAAGTT
This sequence comes from Acanthurus lineatus, assembly GCA_029814665.1. Classification (NCBI taxonomy): domain Eukaryota; kingdom Metazoa; phylum Chordata; class Actinopteri; order Acanthuriformes; family Acanthuridae; genus Acanthurus; species Acanthurus lineatus. The sequence goes on along the minus strand of JAPZDV010000006.1, from coordinate 170,755 downwards.
GTTTACCACTTCAGTGTGCGTCTCTGTATTTACACTATCACACACCTCTCATGGGTCCTAATGATTGATTAAAGAGGATTACTTTTTTAATAATTTATTCTTATTTGAGGACATTTCTGCATAGTATGCTTTCAGGTCTGAGTCTGAGTCTTGAGTCAATTCATGTTACTTGGGTCTCAAACCACCACTGTACAAGTCACTCAACAAATATTCCTTTTTTTCTTTTTTTACTTTCAAGGAGAAACTTCTTTTATTTGAAATTGGCTCTTTAAAGCCATCTTTATTGTAATTTAAGAATTTAATTAATTTGGGCTCAGATACCTAGGGACTTCTTTATTCATTAAAATGTGATTGTAAAATAAATAAAAAACATAAATAAAACATGTATATACACCATATTCACTACTAAACATTAAATGGACAACAGAGCCTAAATTTAAACATGGTGTTGAAGGATTTCTTGTGGCTTTCAATACCACAGAAATCCTGCTGTCCACTTAGACTAAGTGCACTCAGTGTACAGTTAAATGTATTAGGCATTTAAGCTTTTCAAAAAAAACCCTGGGCTGTGGGCCATGCAAACTGATGCATGATGGTTAATGCTCCAGCTTCCATCTTATGCAACTTTTTCGCTGTCAGTTTCAATGTTAAATAACATGTTTCAGAAAGTAATGCACAGAAATGTCTGCATTATTCTTGCAGGCCAGATGAGTTCAGCTGATTTAAAAGCTCCGAACACCACATACTTAAAAAGGCTGTAAATGTAACATGAGGTTCCTGCAGCTTTTCTCACCCCTTCATGAACCCACATCCATCCGTCATCAGCACAGAGTTGAAGTTTGAGCCTAATGACTCCACATCCTCTGTGCTGACAGTGTGCTGCAAATTTGCCCTCTCTCATTTAACAATTGGTCTGCTTGACCTTTGACACATGAACCTATTAATCTTTTTTACACCCCTTGTGCATTAATATGAGCACACCATGCTTTCTGCAGTGTGTTATGTTCATTGATTGATTGAGTTGTTCATATTAATGTCTTGCACCACGCTGTGCCCAGTCTGTATGGGCTTACAAAGCACCAGACACTAGCAACAACAGACAAAAGGACACATAACAAATCACAGTATAAGTTACAAAAATAAGAAAGTAAACATTTCCCAACCTTCAATAGTCATGATCTGTGATATTGAGTGTGGTGTTCTTTGTCTCAAGTCATTTTCAATGAATTTCACTGATATAAAAATTTCATACTGAAATAGCCAAACCAACATGTTGTCTAAAGACAACCAAAAGCATCTCAATACTTAACTGAATCTTTTCAAATAGATGGATTCTTAAGTTACTGTACACAGGATAGGATTTACATCATCCTTAACAACACCAAGATCACAAAACACATGCTGTTCTTTAGCAATATCTTTATGAATGTCTTCTTCATTTACCAGCAATGTTTTATAAACACTGACTCATATGGATCATGTAAAGCTGGCTGACTGGGGGGCACCTGCCTGGCTCTTTGAAGCTCAAGAATTATTCAGTGTTAAACAAAGGCTCAGTAGTGAACCCCAGGGGATAGCAGAGGTACAGCATGACAAGGGAACAATATACTATTCTTTTAGATGTTACTCTTATTGTGCCCAAGCAGTAAGTGATTTTACTTTTAGATGTGCAATGTTATGTTCTTAAATGGAAAAACCATATTTCTAGATATCTTGCCTTGAACCCTTAAATCTTTGAACCCACAAAGTAATGTATCCAGCTTGATAAGCACATGGAATATTTGATGACTATTTAAGCCATATAAATGATGTTCATGTAGAAACATACATTGTTGTGCCAATAAAATGATACAAAATCTTTTTTTTTTAATTAAAGTATAATACCCCCCTCCCAAAGTTTCTCCAATTCTGACAATTTTAGAGCCACCAGTTGCACTCTGTTGCCCTCTAGTGGCTTTACTGTGGCATTACAAGACCAAGCCCATCAGACCTCCATTAACCAAAAGGAAAAAGGCAACTCAGCATTCAGCAGTGAGAGCTCATATGGAAGAGAATCAACAGTCAGAGTGGTGCAGAAAGAACAACTTACTACACAAGGGCAGCAAACTTAGGAGCAGATAGTTGATTTAAAACATAAACATCTCCTTTCTGTTTTTTTGGGGTTTTTGGTTTTTTTTTAATCCAAAGTCTTGTGAACTTGTACAGAGGAGCAATTGAAAGTGGTCAGACTGTGAACGTCACAAGCTGACAGTGGAGGTGCATGGCCAAGGACTCTCATTTTCGTGATACTGGTGAAGTCAGGTGCCAGGTACAGCACGGTGGATAAAAAAGACATTACAAATGCCAACTTGTGCACCCTGCTGCTGTCTGGCAAAAGATATATAGGTAACCACAGATAGGGCCACACTCACAAAACAAACAAACAAAAAAATCTTGAAGAAATCTCACATAATTTTTCTGTCCAACATGACTGAAGTAGAATAACAACAAGAACAATGATATGAGTAAATAAATAAACAATTTAAAACAAGTAAATAATCAAGATAAACCCAAGGTGGAGGATTTGCTCAAATGTGGTTCTAATATCTTTTTTTTGCAAAAGGAATTCTTGGTGTCTTACAACATTATCAGCACAAGTCTTTGTTTCTCAGTTTTACTTTAATTTAATTTACTGGGGGCCTGAGCCTCTGTTTCATATTTTGTAAAGTATCCACTGAGATTTGACATCATGTGAATATGTATCAGAATGCCATCTGAAATTGTTTGGCCTGTATCTTTCTTGCTCAGCTAACATTTAACACCTTCAACTGTGGCGTCTGAGTGCTTCAAATATAATCTTTAAAATGAGATCTGTACATATTTCCTTTTTAGAAAAAGCTTCTTATTTCCAGTAGCACCAACAAGTTAAATTTTTTTTATCAATTTAAAAACTAATTTGTAAGTGCCTCTAGAAGTTTAAGGTTTGCAGATTACATTTAACTTTTAGAACCTGAAAAGAAATAAACCTCTCTTCTCCTCAAGGTTATCGAGAGTCTTTATGCCAGAGTGAGCTAATCTTTCCCAAAAGAAAACTTTACATCTATTAATAACTTCTTGTACCATACAGAGGCTCCTGGTCTGACACACAGAGCATACTTTGTTATTTTTTGTGCAATCATCCATGATTCTCAACCAAAGGCCAAAATATGGTTTTTAAACCAAACTGACTTTCTTTCTGGCTCAGAAAGGCCTTACACAGAAAGGGGGTGTGTCAATTTCTGTTAGATTTTAAACAAAGCTGAAACTTATCCAGAGGAAATAAGGTGAGACAATAAAGGAGCCTAATAACCTACAACTGAATTTCATTCTACGTTCTTGTGTTGTAAAATTATAATTTGATTATGAATATTATTTCCTCAATCTTGTTTTGAGGTGCAAACAAAGAGGCCATTGGCATTGGGATTTATCATTTAGGTTACCAGTCGGATATATTTTAAATTTTAATTTAAGGCTGGCTGTAGCTCAGGAGGTAGAGCGGGTCGTCTACTAATAAAATAGTTTGAGGGTCTAATCCCCAGCTTCTCCAATCTCCATGTCTAAGTATCCTTGGCCAAGATACTGAGCCCCACATTGCTCCTGGTGGTTGTGCTGGCAGTGTGTGAACGTGCGTGTATGAGTTTCTTATCAGCAGGTTGGCACTTTTCAGAGTAGCCACCTGTCATTATTGTGTGTATGTGAATAGGTGAACACTGATTTGTATTGTAAAAGCACTTTGTGTAACTGAAAGATAAGAAAAGCAACAGTCCATTTACCATTTTGATGGTGCCAATAGGTAACCATGGTGAAGTGGTGTAGAGCAGGGATTTGCAAGAGCTATCATGTGATCAAAAATGAAGACAGAAGCTTCAAATATACATTCCGTTAAATTCTCAAGTCAAGAAAAAAAGGATTCAGAGGGAAGAGGAGGGAGGGTGAAGGCTTCTCCTAGAAAAGATTAAATCACACAAAAAGCCACCAGCACCAAAACAAAAGTAAGATTAAAAAATGTTTGTTGAAATTTTCACTAGCTTGGAGACACTTCATATAAAATGAAGTCTGTCATGAAAAATAGCATGTACAGTATCAAATATAAAGTAGCATATGAGACTGGAGGAGATCCACCGAAAGGTTGAGGTTTGGTTCTTTAACACTAGCACACTTTAAACTTATTCCTGATTTACAACACATGGTCACACAAAATTCTTTGTAGGTTCAATTACTTCTCTTCCATGTTAACACTGTTCCAGAGTGGGAATGAAAATCTTACGTATATAAATCACAATAAGTCTGGAATTTTTTTTCACAAAAGTATGGAACCAATGTGGTCTCTGGCAAGAATAAGTTTTGTCCCAAACTAGCCAGCTAACAACCTATTCCAACAAACCTTTAAGTATATTTTATGTGTTGATTTTATTGATACAATTAGATGAAAAAGGTGTGACAATATTTATAATATAATATTACAATAGTATAATAATATTTGCTACTGTGACTGCTATTTAGATCTGCTAGCCATGCAGCTAGCTGACTGGGAGTGTTGTTGACTGTTTCTGAGTCAGTCCATTTGACAGAGTTTTAGCTGGAAAATTTTACAACCAGGTGATGGCAGTGTATTGTCACTGGTTCATATTTTGTTAGCTTGGCATGCTGCTGTTCTGAGTTGTGAGCAATGCCTGTGACAAATTTGAGTGTCACTTAAAGACATCAGTTTCCAGGATATTATATTGTTACAATGAGTTTTGTTTGTAGTTAGAACATGTACTGCGACTAACAATATTGTTATAGAGACCTGGGATATGTATTTGCAACAGAGGAATTCATACAGCAGCCAGAAACTGTGGGGGCACCAAATTACCAATTTCTGCATAATGGGGTTTTTTTTAAGGCCACAGAAATTTCTGTATTTTTACCAAACTAAGCTATTGCTAATCCAGAACCACATGGATTTTTTAAGATTATAAAACCCAGGACACTTCAGAAGCATAGACATTGATTCGCTGTAGCAAACATAGCTTACATGTAAGTAGCCGTGCAGCTGCAACAGACACAGTCCAAGCCCAAAGAGTGAGGAGATGTCACAATGCAGTGAACAAGAACAGATGTCAGCCAGGCCACTGACTCTATAGCACGTAAATAACAAGGCGACCCAGGTACTGAAAAGACCTCGACTGACTGGGGAGCAGTCTTTGCTTTGGCTAATTCAGACTCAGGAACAGGATGGATGTCAGATGATTCAGACTAAGGAACGTGAGGGACATCAGATTCAGAACAGGTTCGGGAACAGATGAGGCATCATAGATCCAGACACAAAGGAGGAGTTGATGGGCCCAGGACTCAGAAAACTGAGGAGATGTTTGCTGACTCATATTCAGGACCAGGAGAGCTGGGAGACTCTGATACAGGAACATACTTAGGAACAGATGATGTACTGGTCATTCCAGGAATGAAAAAAGATCTTACAGATGGAGAAATGGATAAAGTTATAGGCCAGGGAGATGGGGGCTCTCAAACCCTGGTGAACTATCTGGTTAAGTATCTCTGTGGCTGATGAAGTAGAATGGAGGAGAGTAGGGAAAGTATGAGGGCATGTGGTGGATAAATGCAGAATAGCACTGAAGGTCTGGGTGGTGAGGAATAACAGGAAGACAGACGGTGACAGTGATGTGCCATCACAGAGCCAATGGGGACCAACCACTTCCAACCACTCCATCATAGCAGCACACACATCAAGTCGTGATGTGTGCACCTCTCGTCTCTCTAGAAACCCCAGAGATGACCTCAGGAAGTCAATAAGGGCCATTAGTCTTGGGTACCGCGGACAACATGTCATGGACAGAGTGAAGACAAAATATCTATGGAAATGCAAGCATTTCAGGAGCAGAAGAAGAGTGGATGGGAGGCAACACTGCTTCCGTATTTTCTTAAAGAATTAAAAGGGCTCATCAATAATTGCACATTTGCAGTTTTCCATGTGCTAAGAGGAGGACAGAGTTTATCATAAAAAATTGTGTAAGCTGGCTGGACAGTATTCACTCTGAAATGATGATGTTCTGATAATCTGTTATGTGCCAAATAGCCACCAAAACATTTTTTCAACTCGTACTACCAAGTATTTATAAAGATTTATATTTCAATAAATAAACAGGGTTTGGAGGTTTATTTTGAAGTGATACATCAGTCTTTTGAAATGACTTGCTTTATCCAAAGCACCTCTGCGCCCAAGTCCAGACTGCTCCTCTGCCTGTGCAGGCCACTGCAACAAAACCACTACACACCAGATCATACATGAGTGGAAAATACTCAAATGAATCTGAGAATTGGACTGTGAGACTCTGTATTTCAGCCATCTTTGGAGAGTTTATGCTAATTTACGTACAATTTACGCTGGTAAAACCGGCAGTGGGTTGCTGTATGTGTGGACCTGTAAGCATCTCCGATGTGGCGCATCTCAGCTGCGTCAAGTGTAATTTGGTCAGACTGATCAGACCGGAAAGAAAGGGATTTATTTTTCAAAATAAAAGTTCAAAAAGCGGAGGAACTTTGATCCATTCATCTTCTGTTCCTACCTGCTGAATTCTTCTTGCGATCACGGACGCACCTCTTCATGCATGTATGAAGTAAAAGGCAGGTTAACACACAAAAAAATAACATTTTGTGAAGTTTTTTTTTGTTGCCCTATGACTGACATTATGTTTTCACAGGTAATTCAAGAACTTAAGACCTTTTTGTATTCCACAACAAACCATTAAAGAAGTATAATAAACACAATTACACATTAACAAAACAACAAAAACATACAAAGTGACACAAAGCTATTTTTATCATTGTCATTGTACTTGAAGACCTCTTTTCTTCATATGCATAAGAAAAAGAATTGACTTGGCCTCAGCGATTTTTTAAGTCCCACATGGCTTACTGACTCAGCGGCCATTTGGCCATGCTTGGGGTGCTTGCAAAGAATGAAAAAAATAGTGTATCATCTTTAAGTCTCTAAATTTATTTTTATCGATACATTTCCAGTTATTTCAGTTTTTTCCTTCCACATATTATCTGACTTTCCATTGGCTTAATGCTGCAATTTTTACCTTCTCTGATGTAATAAGGTAAATATTTGAAGAGGGAGACATTTAATATTTCTTTAATTTACACAAATTTAAAGAGATAAAGTGGACAAAAAATAGAAAAAAATAGAGACACCGAGCACAAGTATAAAGTACTAAGACTAAAGAGTTCAACTGCACCACAAATTGAAATCTCCAAAATGCCAATATTGAATCAATTCCTTATCTTTTATTTAACAGTGTATATCACAATGAATTATTGTTGATTCATGCAGGGTTTTACTACAAAACCGAAAACCGGAACTCAAGCCTCTGTGCATTCTTTCGTGATTGATGGTGGTGCGCATCTCACCGACCGGGAATGCCGATTTCTGAAAATTCCGGCCTTGTTCCCCGCTGCACCGTAAGCTGTGTTTTTGTGCGAGCGACGCCGCTGCAAAGGGGAGCGGGTTGCATTGGCGTCGCGGGGTTAAAGTGAGAGATTCCATCGGTCAGTATTAGGACAAACGGAGATGACACACATCCAGAGGGAGCCGTGTTTGTTTTGTATGGCGAAATGAGGCAGGGGGTGGAGAGTCGCCACAGAGACGCTGGGCTCCGGCCAAACATCACCGCATTTTAGCACTTATTCGATGCTCGGGATTTGCATTGCATTGCATTTGCTGCATCGTTGATCGGCCGTATTTCTGCAAAGTGCATGGTGGAAAAATGCAGCTTGTTTGAGGACACCCCCCTCCAGATACCCATTGCTGCCATGATAGGCAGAGGTCTCTTCTCGACCGCGGCTCGGCCGGTTGAAGAAGAGGCAGATTGATTTGGGACGGTGGGTCACATCTGCGGATGTTATTCTGTCTGTGGAGCCTGTAAATATCATCCGCGCTACACACCGTGATTCTTACTCAGGGAAAAAGAAGAAAGAAAACAACATGTCTTCTCGGTCTGCATTACCGTCTGGAAACGACAGGAGTACTGGAGACCATGTAAGTGCAATTACAGTCTATAGCCTCTATTTGTGTGCATGCATAAAGATAAAGCGTGCATCCCTAAAAGACATCTCTCCATAAATGTGGCCTTTGGCATTCACAGGGCTCGTTCACAGTGTAGATGGGGGTCATAGATGGTGCTATTTTTCCTCATTAGAGGAAAGGACTCTGGAGGTGATATTGGAAGGATATTTTAGCAGAACAGGCTCTCACAAAATGGGCTAACCTTGAGTGTCTGCGCAGAGAAAGAGCTGATGGCAGGCAAACAGCCCGGAATGAGTCCCTCCGCATACGATAACACTCAGCGGATATGCGCAGAAAGCCTGAAAACCAGCCGTCACATCTTATTATAAGGGCTGTGGAGAGATAGTGATGTCACATTATAGCCTACTCCTTGCTGCTTCTGCTGCTGCTGACTGTATCTTTGTGCGTGTGTATGCGCGTGCGTGTATGTGTGTGTGTGCGTGTATTCCCCAGAAATCGGATGGGTGGGACGAGAGCACAGAAAACCGTCACAAATGTATAGAGAATATCTGGGTTGTTCGCATGAAGCGAGGGGATTACTGCGTAAAATGATGTGCAGTCCATTGCTGCGCAGCCTACAAAGCGCCCAACCCCAGAGCCAGTGGGTGTCAGACAGCGCCATACATTCAGTACAGTGGAAAACAGTAGCGGCCTGCTGTAAAGAAAGAAGCATTCATGTGAAATTTATTCATGTGGGACACACGGAATGTAATAGGTTATGCATATTAATCGCTTATCAGTATCTATCAGGCTAGCTATCTGTGCTCCCTGTTAATGCATATCAAAATGGTGACATGAATGATTGACATTGCATTATGTCATTTCTCTGCCCTAAACACTTCTGGCAAGAGTCCCCCTATCTGTTTGTTAGCAGAGCTTTCATTTCAGAGGGATGGTTAAGCCAGTATATGTGTGTGTGAATGTGTGTGTATGTGAGTGTGTGACTGGATGATGAGCATAAATGTGTGAGTTTAGGAGGTGCATGAGTGATTATGAATGCAGTTCCTTTCCTTTCATTAGAATGGATCCCGATCTGCCTTCATCACTCTACAATTAAGCAATGATGACAGATGAGTGAGTTGACTGTGTGAAATGTTGTGTTGCAATATTGGCACAGGTGAGGCTTGGCTTGATGTATGCCTTGCAGTCAGTGGATTAATGTACTCTGCTACTCGCCGGGTTTGCCTTGAGTCCTGTTGGTTGGAACTTGTCTCGTCTGTGTCTAGATTGTAGATTAGAGAGGTGGTCCAAATTGACTCTAGGTGGGGCGTGAGAACGGGTATGGAAGCATGGGAAGGAGGGAGTGTCTGAAGGTGGGGCTTGAAGCTGCATGGTTGTGTTTGTATGTGTATGTGTGTGAAGCTGAGAGCAAGATGACATGCTGGGGGGATGGAAGTGTGATGCCTCAGGGCCTGGGACTGGCCAGAGACCACTGTGCCGGCATCTGCTCCCTTTTTTACTCCTTCCTCCTATATTCCTTATTCCACTGGTTACCCTTTCTTTTCTTGCCTCCTTTCCTGCCCATTTTCCATCAGATATCCTGGTTCATCCCTCTCCTGGTGTTGCCTTTTGTTTTCCTCCCCCCGCCGTCTATTCTCTGGTTTTCCTCCTCTGTGCCTTTGCTTGATTTGTCACATGACAAGAAGCTGCCCATACTGTAATACATCCAGCTTTTAGTGTAAATGCACATTGTTGTCCCCCTTTTCTCTTCTGTTCTGCTTCCTGGCGGAAAATTATCTGTGACTCAAGCCTTGCACTCTATCAACGCTGCACAACAATGCTCTGAAGCACTGAGATCCAGAATCAAGGTGGTAACATGCAGCAGCAACAGCAGCAGCATTGCTAACATTTTTCAGGGCTGTGAAAGCGTCAGGGCTGCCTCAGACTACAGTCAGAGTCTTGGCTTTAAACCCTGTTATATTCCATGTAGATATCTGTCAGCAGTCTAGTAGTAGACCCCTAAAGAAGATGAAAGTGTAGCTAATATGGAAATAACATGTTGAAGGGTTCATGTGTTGGACAACAGCTGTTAACCCAGAAACGATGGGCATGCATTCACATGCAGCTCAGCTCAGCATCACTTCTTCATCTTGGGGACTGGCTTTTGTAATATATAGATGTATCACTTTTACCATATATCGGTACATTGTAGAAAAAGCTGGGTTGCTTTTTGTAAGCACATTTACCTGTTCAGTTTGTCATTGACATGTACTCATGTAGAACAATTAGGCTAGCTGCTGAGTGACATTCAAAAAACAGCAGATACTTAGAGTGAGCAATGACACAGCATGACTGGGAGCTCCTGATCTTTGCCTTGAAAACAGATCAGTTGCTGCCTGAAATCATCATTCATTGTTGTCTTCAGATCTTTGGGTGAGCACGGTTCGTAACACGCGTGCAGAGACAGAAGCAGCTGACCCAGATCACTTTGTTTCTGGAGACCATCAGCGCTCCATGGATACAAGCAATCCTGGAGGTCCCTTTACCTGCTTTGCTGCTTTGTGATATTACTTTTGCCACAATGAGTAACTCCCCATCCTTGTTTTCCAGCATGTGTCGCTGGGGGCCAGCCGCTCAGACAAGTCCTCCAGCCGCTCGCTGGGAGCCCGGTGCAGGAACTCAATAGCCTCCTGCTCCGACGAGCAGCCTCACATTGGCAACTACCGTCTGCTGAAGACCATTGGCAAGGGAAACTTCGCCAAGGTCAAGCTGGCCCGCCACATCCTGACGGGCAAGGAGGTGAGACAGTGGGCAGCAGGGGTCCAGGGTTGGGGGAAGGAAAAGAAGATGGATGAGTAGATGATGAAGATAAGCTAAGGTTTGCATAATGATGGAAGGCAGTGCTCAGCTGATGATGGTGTCCTTAAAATGTGACCTGGTCAGATCCCGAGTCTGCATCATCACATTTCTCACCATAGTTTTAAGAAAGTAAATCTAAATCGGTTGTGTTGCCGTATTAGAATTTCTTCTAATATTAATTTCTCTTTTCATCTAATGTTTATGAGTCAAATAACATCATGCTCCTAGATTGATTTAATATGCTGTATAAACATCATGGTGTGTTTAAAGAACCAGGGAAACTGTGAATTTAATAGATAAGAGTTTAGTCTTGTGTTTAGTTACCTTAAGAATGACAAGATTTAAACACTGAGTATTGTATGATGGCTTGAATGGATTCCACCTTATGATAAGGCACGCTTTATAAAAGGTTGATATATTGTAACTAATAGCTTTTTGAATGTTTAATAAGTCTTTCAATAAAGCTTTTTATAGGCCAGTTAGAAACCATTAAGAACAACTTTTGAGATGCAAGGGTTTTTGACCGGTTGGACCATATGACCACTTACTGTCATCTTAATGGCTCACCAACATTTATAACAGCCATACTGAAGAGAAAGGATGATCTTTCACAACATGGCAACCCTAAATGTTATTAAAAATTGATTGTGACTGACTGACAGAGCTTTAGTTCATATTTATTAGTACTAAAGCTTGTTGTTATAAAGAATAAACATTTTACAAAGGATGGTGTTATTGAATGTAGAACTGAAAAATAGATGTTATTTGTATTACACTGAGCTGGGACTGTAAACTGTAAAATAGGTAGACAGATGTGTCAATGACATCCATGGGAAAGGCCTCTGAGCAACATGGAGGCTGTTCTAACCAAAGGTTAAATCTAATGGTGATGTGTTTGCTTTTCCTCACCAAAAATGTCCTTGATGTCTCTTTCAGGTTGCAATAAAAATCATTGACAAAACTCAGTTGAACCCAACCAGCCTACAAAAGGTGAGTTTCTCCTCTTTATACTGATAGATGGTTTGTAGAGGAGTATGTACACTATGTACTAATTAACAAAATGAGACACGTGCTGCACTGTCTAACACTTTCTGTCTGCATAAACAGTGACAATGCATGAAATGTGGATGCTTTGGTCGCATTGATGTAATTTGACAAAATACCGGTACGCCGTTGGGGACTTTGAGAGGTTCAGGTTTATCCTCAGCTGCTTCTTCTTCAGAGGGGCCAGGACTGAGAGAGCAGCTGATAGAGAGAGGGCGCATGGGATGTGATGTTGTTTGGCAGGTGCTAGGGACTGGATGGGAGCGAGAGGAGACCTCTGCTCCAGAGATCATCTCTCCTCTCTCTCTCTGGGCTAATCACTGCCCTGAGAGGGGGGTGACTCATCTCATAAACCGCGGTCACCCAACCCATCCTTTTTAATGTTTGTGTTCTTAATTTGTCTTCCCCTGAACGAACAACACTGTGGATAACTAAGAAAACCACAATGCTTTTGTAGCTGTTTTGTGGTCAGTGATGTTGGCTTTGGTGGCAGTTTGTGAGAGGTGTTTGTCACAAACAGGGCTGTTGTAGATGGACTGGCTTCTTTTTTCCTGCTGGTCAGCATGTTGAGTGCTGAGCCTGAATGGTGGACACTTGAGGTTTGCTTTGCATGAAGGTCAAAGGTAGAGCAGTGGATACTTTGGTTTTGCCAGCTATCAAGGACAAACTCAGTGTGGCGCAAACTGACTCTGACTCAGGAGTGACCATGGTGGCATCTGGAGCAGGAGCTCTGGTGGAAATCCAGGCACAACATGGCGGACGAGTAGGCCTATTGATCATGTGATGGTTACATGCTTAGACATTTTCATGTTTTCTCCCAAACACACCACCCAAGAGCTTTTCTGCTCTGTCTAGTTTGCAGCTGGATCGCATTCAGTCAGGTAAAGATGCCATAGTGAAGGAATCCATGTGAATAAAAGCACAGAGACAGAAGATGCAGACAACCATTGAATCAACCCATATTTGCCAATGATGCTGCTTATATGCACATATAGGCCAAAGTGTCTCCCTCAGTTAGCCTGCCCCTCCCTCTCTCTTATCTCTTCCACCTCCCTCGGACTGCATGAGGCTTTCTGCCTGTGGGCAAGAAGCGAACAGAGCAGAAGGATCAAATCAGGGATGAAATCATTGTTCTTTATATGTGTGCAGTGTGTGCAATTTAGTTTGACTGGAAGATGTCTAGTATAACCAGTGTTGCTTTGCGTGAGATGAGGGATTGAAGTAGCAGGAGCATAGTTGGATTTCTGGGTCACCCTGAAAGAATTTTGCTTACTGGAAATGTTTTGGGCCCCTGGAATTGTTACTTTGCATCCTTTTACTGGTAACAACATTGTAAAATTGGCCAAGACAATTTGTTCAGAATAAACAGTGATTAAAGAATATAATCATTTTGAATATATTGATTTTCTCTTAGTTTTACTTCTTTTTTTATGTATAATCTCTTCCTCAGTCTGTATACTTAGAATGCACCAGCAACGACCTTGGCTTGTTACAGTTTGATTAAAACTGTAGTGCGAAAGTGCAAGCTCTCATTGTTTTCTTTTCCCATAGCCACCCGTTGGCCCTTTGATCACTGGCTTTCTGTAATCCTGATATTTTGACTCATCATATTTTTGGTGCTTATGTCATGACAGAAAATGGATTTTCCATTCCTTACCTGGCTAGAATATTGAATGCTTTACGGGGACAGTAATCCCAACTTGTATGTTATCCCATCCTCCTGCCTACTGCTTTTCTTGGACCAGATTGGCTGCTTTGACAGACAATGGTGCAACATTTAGGACAGGATTGAGAAGAGAGGCGAAGGATTGGCCACTGATTGGAGAGAATACTTAACAATTGGCTGGTGATGATAGCAGGCTTCTTTACATACCCGTGGGCTAAAAAAAAAAAATCCTTCGCACTGAAGACATGAAAGAGTCCATATTAGCATAATCTGGCCGGTAATGTATGTAGAGGGGAGAAGGAAAGAGGGAGATGTATTGTACAGGGATGGGTAAAAGAGGGGGAGGAAGGAAGGAAGGAAAAGGGAAGTGAAATCACAGATGAGAAAATCAAACCTCAACATCCATGAAGAAGGATTTCTTATAAGAGGAAATAGCAGATTACAGGAGGAGGCTTCATTAATGTTGGAGGACAGCTGGAGACAAAATGTGTGTCATTTATGAATTAGCTTTAGTCCCTTTTGAAAAGTATGTTGCAATATACTGAAATGTACATTTTAATGCTTTTATCTGTGAGATTTGTCATTAAGGCTAGAAGCGGTGTTGCCACAGAGCATGTGTGTCCAGCCCTGTCAGCTTTATCGTGGGATTGCTATTTATTTGCGGTCATTAACGATGACCGGGGTCGAACATGTTGCCAGGGGATTGTTTATTGTTTTGACGGATCTGACCGCTCAGCCCTGCTGTGACGAGCAGGGAATTAATGGGACGCCTGGTTGATGAGACGCTTCAGCACTATGTATCCCAAGATTCCCTCTGGCACCGCTGGAGAAGCTGGGAAAGGGCCCGGTCTTAATACCTGGGTCGCTATGGAAACAGTGACGTTGAGGGAACTGCTAGAGGAGAAGTCTGCTAGAGGAACTGAATGAAGGAGGAGGGAATGGAGGGAAATACATCGGAAAATAGGAGAGGGAGGATTGAGAAAAGAGAATGGAAAAGCTCATTGTGCCATTTTTTTTTTCTGATTGGAGTTGATGGTGTGGACGAAAGTCACTAGTTTTCCACAACGGCCTTTTGAGGAGGTAGTTTACTGCTATATGCATGAAACCAGGGGAGCTGGCTCAAATTTAATCCCCTGCTCTGCTTTGACAGAGTGTACAAATATATCCCCCAGAGTAGACATACTGGTATCAAACGCATTGAGGAGTGTTTGAGCAGAGAGTAGAAGATGGGTCTCTTTTTGGCTTCAGATTCATCACATTTGTGTGTGGGCCATTTGTTGTTGTTGTTGTTAATGGTGAGGAGGTTTTGCTGGTTGTTGTCACCCTCACAACTTCTCATTTGGACTAATATCAGAAACCAAAAGTGATGCAGTTATTTTTAGGACAAAAGTATAAAATTGTCTGCTTATACTGGTCCAACCCCAATCTCTCCCATTTAAATTTAGATTTCAGCAGCACTTGAATTTGCACATTTATGTGCTGTAAAGTCTATATGATAAACTTCCTTTGCATTGCACTGATTTAAAACTGTCAGGCTCACAATAAACAGTTTAACTAAAATGAGTTCAAAAGGTTGAAATATTTCTTCTTTTTCAAAACCTGGTGCATTAGTTGCCTGTAATGCAATGATATGGCTGACAGTTCAGTCAGATTCAGTGTGTTATGCTAGTAGCGGCTAATGTAGCATTGAGGCACTAGCCACAAGCAGAGATGAGGACAAGGTTACAGAACTGTAGTAACACTTTTTAACTCCACACAGCAGAATTTTACTGCAGTGTGGATTTAGATTTTAAAAAATGATATGTCTATCGAACTCTTAAAGTTATCAATTACATGTTGAAATCTGGTAATACTTTTATGAGATAAAGGATACAATTTCATGGCTGTATGGTCAATCATTGAAAAGCAGCATGCATGTGGCATTCTGTACTGTAATTTGTTCTTCTGCTGGTCTTCAAATACTAAATTTTTCATAAAATGTCTTTCCAATTTAAATTCTTGATCGATTCATTTACAATAAAGACATCCACAAGACATTAGTCTTAACCTACACCATCCAGCTGTGTCTGTACCTAAAAACACGAGATTATCACTGTTTGTGCGTATGTTAGCAAGACATCTTCAGCTCATGAACATTTTATCAACCTACTTTACTTATTTCTTGAACATGTAGGGGACAGATTGGTGTTGAGCTTCAAGCATTTGGTAATGAACATTTTGGTGATGATCCATTTTTTGAGATTCAGTGGACTTTTGTTTTTTCGGCAGAACTGTGAAAAAATAACGGAGATCCAAAGATTAAAACTGCCTGTTTCCAAGAAATGATTTTTACTTGGAAACTGGAAACCATTACAAATGTTGTGGTGGCTATAGCTGTTGAAATTAAAGACCATCAGCCTAAAATGAGAAGCATTAAAAGAAAATGCAAAACTACACTCATCAAGGCATTAAAATTTTGTTTCTTCTTTCCAGCTCTTTCGGGAAGTACGAATAATGAAAGGCTTAAATCACCCCAACATAGGTAAGGCATATACATCCATTTCAATGGAAATTGTGTTTTGGTGTCTGAGTATACGTCCATGCGTGTATGTTTTCTTTCCATATGTGTGACCAGACGGAATATAATGTTTAAAATAAGCTTAAGAGCATTCATTGACCGAACTGTAGCAAGAGATGTTGCAGGCCTCGTATAGAGGTCACAGAGTTGGATTTTCTAAAGCTGAAATGCCATATGGATCAAAAACCCCCCACAGCATTTGCAGCAGCTTCTTTGGTATTAAGACAGACAGGCAGACGGCTGTGCTATTATTTATAATGTGAGCAGGATTTCTTTTATATATATTTGATTTTAATCTGATTCTGTTTTGGGCTACAGTGCAGCTGTTCGAGGTGATTGAGACTGAAAAGACCCTTTACTTAGTCATGGAGTACGCCAGTGGAGGTAAGTACACCAGCCGTGAAATCCTGATGAGTCTGATGAGTTCAAATGTTGTAGAGGATTTGATTGAACTGCTTCTTTGTAAATTTAGGTCCAACAGGAAGTTGTTATGTGTTTATTATTTGTTAGTATACCACAGTCTACAGTTTCAACAGTTTTGATACTTGGAGAAACTCAGTCTGAGAATAATAGACACTGTTACTTTGTACATTTTTTTCCTTCCCTTTCTTAAGTACAATTTGAATTAATAAATGAATAACTTGACATATATCACCTATGTGATTACTTTTTGAGAAAATTGTTATTCTTTGGGAAATACAATATGTATTATTTTTGGGAATGTTGCTACATATATTGTATACATTTACAGTCTTGTTGTCACCATAAGGTTGCAAGGCATTTAACTGACACTCTAGGAAGTCACTGCAGCCAAGAAATGGAAAATCACATTTGAAAAACCACTAGAAAAATACAATATAGAGATTCATAATCTCTCAAGGTTTGTAGACAGATCATTTTACCTTTGGACAGAAACAGGCTAGCTCTTTCCCCCCACCTCTAGTCTTTACGCAAAGCTAAGCTAACTTTATTCTGGCTGTAGCTTAATGTTAACAATGCACATGTGAGCATGATGTCAGTCGTTTCTACTACATTAAGATACAGCAAGAAACGAAATAAGCATTTTTACAGAACATCATTATTTTTGTTGAAGTATTCTTTCAAGACCACAGCTTTATTCCCTCCAGTGTGGGTGAAATTTAGAAAAAGGTTCACTAGCACTGTTTATGTTGCTTAATACAGCTGACTCTAAAAGGTTCCATAGGTGAATCAGTTGCATCATACGTCTTGAGCCAACTTTTAAAAATTGATATAATGATAATCTTGTGAAAATTCTAAAGATAATACCTAAAATCTACTGATGTTACTACTGATGCCATATCTTTTTAATGTACTTTTGTTTCAGTAGTGTTTTGGAGATTTTCTTTTTTTTTTAAATTTATTTTAACAAATCAAAATCAAGTGGATGCGAAGAGAATTTTTCCTTCCTTTAAATCATTTTTCTTTGCTGTAATAAGATAAAATGTAGAGTGTTATAAGTGAAATTAATGTTGTGTTATGTTGTGCTGATGTGCTGATGTGCTTTCAGCAGACAGTTCATTTACTCTTTACCCATCCAGACCCTGTGAGATTGTGGAACCATGTAGTCGCCATAATATGACTGTGGACTCTGCCTTAATAGGTGTTGTACGGTTCTGCATTCAAACTTAATAGAGTATGAAAGCACAACATAAATAACTGAGCAGCCTTTTTGCAGTAATGATGCTGCTGTTCAAACAGACTTTTAACATGGTTCAGGAGTAATGCCAGCACATTGCAACTAATGCTGCTTCCTTTTCTTTGTTTTTCTCTTAGACTCCAACCCCTTTAATTGTGTTTTAGCCCTAACCATATCATTTGCTCGCTGTGACCTTGGAGAATGTCACAGATACAGTTTCAAATGTGGTTTTCTTTCAGGCCCAAATTAGTTAAGGTTGGAGGAGGGGTGGGTTATGTACTTTATCGTTTGCTGAGGAGGGTTAAGTCTCTAAATTAATTTGGGGGGAGAAAGGGAGGGTCTGTAATCTCTTACTAGCTCCAGATGTGCATTTTTATTTGTTTATTTATATTCCCTTGAGAGATTTTTTAGCATTCGTTTTATGATATATTGTTATTTTTGTCATTTGGTTGTCAGTGTGGTGGAAAATATCACGATGTTTACAGTATACACTCTCCATGGCACAGTGGTAGAAATGTTGTTTGCTGAGTGTTAAGTGAGAATATTCTTTAACCACTCTTGTGGTAAGCTTAGCATAAACACTCGGAATGATGGTGGACTGGTTTGATACCATCAAAGGGCAGCAACATTTACCAAGTTATATTTCAAACTAATGTTAAGTTGTATACTAAATGTTACTCTATAACTTTTTTTGAACAGCAGCTGCTCTCACAAGCACTGATATCTGTGACTGTTAGCCACTGGTGATAGATCAAATAAGGCTGTAATAGCATCACCCCTGAGTATTTTCACTTCATTTTTTAGAGGAAGATGTTCTTCTCTCATTTTAAAGCTGTATTGTCCTTTGTTAAGGGAACAAGATAAAATGTGGTCATTGATAAGCTTTGGCTGTGTAGGCGGGTTTTGTTTTTCTTAATACAGAGCAAGGCTGGCTGTTTTCCCATGTTTCCTGTCTTTATGCTAACATAAGCTAACTAGCTGCAGCTTCATATTGAGTGGAAGGATGTGAGAGCGGTATCAATATTCTCATGTAATTCTAGGCAAAAAGTGAAAACTAGCATTTTTAACTATTCATACTATTCATTTAAGGCTAATGCACTTTATGTTTCAAGTGGCTACAAGATAAATTTCAATTCAAGGACAATAGAGTTGAAGTTGACACGCTTATAAATATTAATAACTGAAGTGATGTGATGGCAGTTGATCAACCATAATAATAATATGGCTCTTAAGCTTCTGGCTTTATGAGCTGACTGATTGGTTTCTGCTGTGCCCTCTCACAGGGGAAGTGTTTGACTACCTCGTGTCTCATGGGAGAATGAAGGAGGTTGAAGCCAGAGCCAAATTTCGACAGGTACCAAAACGCCACCTTTTGGTGGCCACATTGTACCAATCACTGCATTTGATTGTCAGTACTTGAGCTTTGCCTGTTTTCCTTCTGTTCACAGATTGTTTCTGCTGTCCACTACTGCCACACAAAGAACATTGTCCACAGAGATTTAAAGGTGAGAAAGCTCAGAAGATGTTTTGGGTTGCTTTCAGTGACGGCGGATTAAGGCTAGTCCAAGACTAGGACATTTCTTTCACTGACAGATTACACTGAAGAGAAAGTTATAATCTGGGACTAGTCTTAATCTGTGTCTGTGAAAGGGGCCCTTTAACATCTTAATCGCACAGTAAAGCACTGATGAGTGGAGAGGCAGATTTTTTTTTACCAAGCTGGGAAATGTAGGAGGCAGTCAGAGCCTGCTTCTGTTTTAAAAGATTATTACACTCCCAAACACACCAAGGGACATGTATACAGTATGAGTAATATCCAGTATCTATGTTGTTGGACAATACACAAGCACCAGCCCCCTCCCCATCTGCCTCTTATTCCTGCTCTCTTTCTTCTGTATCAAAACTCCCATTCTTGTGTCCTCCTACTATCTCATTCCTCTGTTTTCTTCCCATCCCACTCTTTGTTCCACTGCTCCTCCCTTGTTCTCTGCAAATGTTCATACTCTGCCCCCTCTCTCTCCCCCCTGCTGACCATTATTGCCTCCTCCTCTTCTGCAATGATGTCTGTGTCTCTCAGGCGGAGAACCTTCTGCTGGATGCCGATGCTAACATCAAAATCGCAGACTTCGGTTTCAGCAACGAGTTCACGCTGGGCAACAAGCTGGACACGTTCTGTGGCTCGCCGCCCTACGCTGCCCCCGAGCTTTTCCAGGGCAAGAAATACGACGGGCCCGAGGTGGACGTCTGGAGTCTCGGAGTCATCCTCTACACACTGGTCAGCGGCTCGCTGCCCTTTGATGGGCAGAACCTGAAGGCAAGTGGATGTGGGGAGAGGGGCTGTTTGTCTGTCTGCGCCCATCTGTCTGTCAGGCTACATTCAGAGGCAGCTGTTTTTATTAGAAGACTACGGTTATAGTTAAGGGTTTATGTATATTAAAGTTCCAACAACCTGATTTAGACAAAAATTTGAGATATGAAGGGCTGCTGCTAAGAGCCTTAAAATATCTTTCCTCACATACACAGTGAATGTGTGTTCAGTGCCTTGAATTTCAGTGCAAGTACTTTGTGATAAATAATATATTTTCTCTTTTTAACTTGTTTTGTGTAACTCTGATTATGTTAGCAGCTGTTTGCAGTTTGTGTTAAACAATAACCATTTTATTTTAGCGTAGGAAACTCACACAGTTGAAAGTGTGCCATGCAGAACAGAATTTTCTGTTGCTGAGTGTTTTATTTTCTTCAAACATCAGGTCAAGTGATGAGTTCACTTTACAGTAACAATGGTCAATAGAAAAATTTGACAGAACTGCTTCAAAGGCTTTTCTGCCCTTTCATGTGGTTTGACAAAATCAGAATCAAATCCAGGATGTGGTGGCATCTTTTGTGGCTCAGTGTGTGACATATAGACGAGGCTTCCTGGTTGTGAATGTGGTCCAAGACCTTTGTCTTTTTTCCAAGCCTTCCTTCTCTCTCTACTTTTGCAGTGGTTTAATGAAAGAACATTTTTGGTCATGATAATCGCTTCACGTTGGTTTAGTGATAGCTACCAGTTTAAAATTCACTTGAATTCTTATTTTCTAACTAGTTTTCCTTGAACACAACTTTTTCTATACAAACCCCATATTTCCAATAAGAGTGGCTGTGAGTTGTCATTCAAGTAGTCAAAAATCACAAAGAATGTGAAAGAAAGAAACTTTAGTGAGGCTGATACAGAATTTTTGAAGTCAGCATTAGTATTCAAGAGCATAGAATACTCTGATAACATTGCATTGGCTGATGCATAGACATATAAGCATTAAGTTCCTAAAAATGATTTCTTAAATCAAATTTGTTTAAAACTGGCATCCATATTGGGGTCTCAGGGTTCTAGGGTTCGGTAAACCTGTGAAGGCCTGCGATGCTATCTGCTCAGCTATGCTCCAGTAGTGAGCTGAGACAGGTTAAAGTGCTCTGCAGATCCTTTTGGCTCTGCAGAGTCTGAAGATCCTTGGTGGGTTTGTCACTATAAGTGACCTGCTTCTGCATGACACGCAGGTATTTAATCCTTTGTTAATATAAAATCTTGATTAGAGCGGCTTTAGAGAATTATGGCTAATATAGCTAAGGAGTTGGACATTTTACATTTATCACTTCTCTCCAATCGATAAACGGTATAATAGCATCGTTTTTTTCAAACCAAAAAAACACATCTTTCATTACTGCAATTTTTGTTGCTTTTTGCATCAGCTGATATATTTGGGGCGACAATATATCTATGATAAGCCAATATATTGATCTAGTTCCAGAGAGGCGGTGTATTCCATGTGTGTAATGCTGGAATGAAACTTGGCAAGTCTCATGTAATTATGATCAGAAAAAAACCGCTGCCTGTATGTGTGTACAGTTGCAGAATGTACACTATGTTCTGTATGCATGTCTGATTCCATGTCGTGGGACTTGGAGGTCTCTGTTTGTATTTGTCTGTATTCACATCAGAGAAGAGGATTCTGTTAATGTAGCTTAATCCTTTTCATGCACTTTGACCTCAGTGTCTGTTCCCTGACCCTGGCAACCTCAAAAGACTTTTCACCCAGAAGCCTTCAGTAGTCTATTCAGACAAGCTTACAATTAAAAAAACAACAGTCTGATTATTTAAAAAAATATTTTGCATTATTTTGTATTTTATTATTTGGTACATTTAAATAAATATATTTATTCCTCATAAGGTTTAATACATTGTTTATGCTTTTTTGCCATACAAGTATCCTCAGAAATATAACAAACAATGAAACAAACAATATAGTGCCTAAAGATGATTATTTAATTTTTATTCCAAATGTCAGCCCCTGGTGATGAGTAGGAAAAAAACTGAGTCTCTGTCTTGTTTGTGTTTACATGCAGAATAGTCCTGTAGTAGAGCTGCTGTTTAAAAAAACTAAAAACATTTTTTTATCTGAAATCCAGCAGATGGCAATGAATGGCCCCCTAGAGCTCCACCAGAGGGTGGAGACAAATGTGTATTTAACCCCTCTCATATCTGACGCACCCCCAGCACACTGCCTGCAGGGGGGGCGGACCTGGGGATTTAAGTTTTTTTCAACAGACACCATCCCAATCCAACTGGTTTTATCTGGGACCTTCAGAGGGAAATACTTCTATGTTGTGATTAAAAAACAACTGGTGATTATGAGTGGATTAGTAAGAATTTACTCTGTTGAGCTTCTCCTCCTGTTTTTACCCATTTTTCTCTAACAGCATTAAAAGTACAAAAATAAATACCAATATATACCATATAACTGCAGTATTTATAATTTGATTCTGGCCTTTTTTTGTGGCATGACACATTGCCTATATTTGTCTCTACTAGCACTATCAAATACAGGCAAAAATGCCCTAAAATAAAAACCAAATACATGTAGTATGGACTGATGTTGGGGTTTTAACTGGTTTGGCTCATTGAATTCGAAATGTGCTGTGTGTGTAACATGGTGGATGTGGCCAACAGGAGCTGAGGGAGCGTGTGCTGAGGGGGAAGTACCGCGTGCCCTTCTATATGTCCACTGACTGTGAGGGGATCCTTCGCCGATTCCTGGTGCTCAACCCCGCCAAACGCTGCACCCTAGAGGTGAGAGGTGCCAAACGCATAAGCTTATTTTACCTCATTGTAAACTCAAACACAGCTGAGGCTTTTTTTGTATTGCTCTTTCTACAGCAAGTCATGAAGGACAAATGGATAAATACAGGGTATGAGGGGGACGATCTGAAGCCCCATATAGAACCTGTGGAAGACTACAGTGATCCAGCTCGCATCGGTGAGTCAGCTGGCCCTCGGTCACTGCAGCTGCAGCTTGACTGAGGGTCTGAGTGTACTCTGGGGTATTCACCTCAACAAACATGGTCAATGTAGCCGCGGTACTGGATGTTATAATTCTCTGCCTCTTTTCTTACCTTTCATATGTGATTGTTTGGGTTCTCCAGAGGTGATGGTTGGGATGGGTTTCACTCCAGAGGAAATCAAGGACTCTCTGCTCAATCAGAAGTACAATGAGGTCACCGCCACCTACTTACTGCTGGGCCGCAAAGGCGATGTGAGTTATGAAGATCTACACAATATTTATCTATGTTATTTAGGTTTTCAATCCAGCCAGTCGACTCTGAAATTTTCTCTCTGTCACCATCCTCCTCTGTTTCTTTGCCTCTGTTATATCGTCCATCTGGGCAGATTTTCATGAAATACAAAAGAGACATGTAACCCTTATTTTTAATTAGAATATGTTAAATAATTTACAAACATAGAACAAAGATTTTCCTTATACATGTGTATCAATAAATTGGAGGGGTATCACACCACCTTAGCACAAATGAGTTATCAGTTGTTAGATTTTATAGCGGTGCATTGAATCTGCGTAACTTTGAGGAAAAGCTTCTTTACTGTGTTTGCAGTGTCTGCTAATTGTAATCCGTGTCAGTCCCTGTCTTTCCAGCATAAGAATATGCCAATGCTTCTTTGTCATGTACTTTTGGGAGCATGTTAGTAACATTTTTTCTGGATTGGCTGGATCATCTCTTTCATATAGTAATTCTATTTTGAACGAAACCCATCCTTGTTATCAAAATAACTATTCAAAACTTTGGTAGGGAGATTAAAAAACCATAGCATATTTAATCATCCATCCTTCCTTCCCTTTGTCAATGTTAACTCTGCAAACACCATACTGGGTCTGACATTCTGGCATCTTCTATCCAATATCTCGACTTCATAGGAGGCCAGTGAGGCTCGCACAGCTAGCAGTCTGTCCCTGGCGAGGGTACGACCCAGCCCCATCACCAACGGGACCAACAAGCACTCCTCAGCCACTGGCTCCTCTTCTTCCTCCACCTCCTCCTCACATAGCAAGACCCAGCGCAGTGCCTCCACCTACCACAGGCAGCGAAGACACAGCGACTTCTGTGAGTCTCTTCTCCAACTTCTTTTTTTATCTCTCCCAGCTGAGCATGCTTAAAAACCTCACATTTTTTCATCTTACAATAAAAACTATTTAACGAACTGATAATAACACCTGAAATAGACATTGTGAAGATGAGTTGTTGATGAATTAACAACTTAGGAAGTAATTAGTGCAACATGGAGTTTAAACTACAAGAAAACATGGTAAACATAGTTGTTAACATGGATGATTTTGGGTTATAGGTTCTCTCTCAGGGCAGTGTCTGGGGTAAGGATGGGCTATATGTTGCACACTCTGTTCTTTATGCAGAATATTCCTTATATGAGTCTCTGTGTCTGTGCTCTGCTGTCCTCCACAACAAAGGCGGGCCCTCCATGCCCGTCATGCATCCCAAAAGGAGCCCGACCAGCACGGGTGACCGGGAGCTGCGGGAGGGACGGATGCCTTCACGTAAGGCAAGCTGCAGCGTGATGGGGAGCCACAGCCTCCCCCCCTCCAGCCCAATGGTCAGCAGTGCCAACAACCCCAACAAGTCTGAGATCCCTGACCGCCGCAAAGACATGACTGCCACCACGGTAAATGACACATTTCTTCTTTGGGTATGGAGGATGCTGTAAATCTTAAATGGTCTTTTAGAGGATTTTGACCAAAGGGGCCCAGAGTTCTGCCTAGCTGTACATCAACAGAGATTTAATCAATTTTCAAATAAATGTCTATGGATCAAATTTTATTTCTGCTGCTGAATTTCACTGTAATATTGTTTTTATTTGCTATTCTGAGTATGCAAGGTAGTATTCTGTCACAGATGACAGTGATTTTTGACTGTACACTGGTACTGTGCTCAAGCTGACAGTAGGTGAGGAAGCGAAGCCTTGAAGCCAGAGACGGTCACAAAAGTACATACAGAACTGCCTTTATTAAGTTATACAGTATAGCTCAGGTGGCTTCTATGGTCTTTTTTTGTTCACAGTGTTAAATGTTTTCATTATGACAACCCCAACATCACATTCACTGTGATTTCTCGTTTTATGTACACAAGTTTTACCAGTTTTATTTCTATTATTCGTCGCCACTGTTCATGTCATCAGCAGCACAGTGTTAATTTATTGTCAGTCCATAAGTTCAGATTGTATTTTATTTTTACTCTTTATTTTTTTATAAATAGTCCCTCATTCAGGCTCACGTTGAGGTCAGGTTCAAATTAAAAATATGCTTTATTAATGAGATCAGGGTCAGTACATAGGTAACATATATTTTGCACATTTTGTCAGCAGATCAGCTCACACATACAGACATTAGAATTACTTTACACAGAAAATGAGTCATGCCAGTTTCTGACAACTTCTGACAACATCCCACCCACTTCCATTATAAATCCAAACAGACATTTTTGTTGAATAAATAGACACAGATAGCAGCTTTGTGTTAAACCCTAGTATTTAGTAACAGTGACAGTATCACTTTGTTAATATTTATATTCTGAGACATTATCCTCATGTTTACTGAATGTGATAGTGTACATAGGGAATTTGGTTCCACTAACTATCACAGTAAAAGACCTGTCTATCCCATGTATCCACCTCTTACTTTTTCCTGTCACTCTGTAGAATAACATCCCTGGAAGCGCCATGACACGCAGGAATACATATGTGTGCACAGACCGCTCGGGTGCTGACAGACATTCTCTTCTGCAGAACGGCAAAGACAACAGGTAGCACTTTGTGTTGGAGTTTTAATACTTAAATTTGTCAGTACAGAAGTTTAAATGATGGTTAGACCATGTACCAAAGTTTTAATGGAGCAACATCAGCACATACCCAATGAATCTGGTGTAAAAGCAATGATATCAAGGCTAATATCATACAATTACTTTTAAAGGCAGGTGCAAGACGGATGCTCTGATCATTTTGTCTGAAATTTTGTCTTGAAGAGGAAGCAGTTGTCACCCTCAGCTGCTCTGTTGTTAGGAGGATGTGTGAAAATCTGAAATAGAACCTTCTAGAACATTTTGTGTCTTGGACGCTTGCTGGTTCAGTTTCTACAGTTCTACAAAGATAATGACCACATCCTCATAATCTGACCAAACTAGACAAATTTTTTGATCTAATTAGCTGTATATCACTCGAAGCTAACTTAGCTTAAAGACAGTGTTTCATGGAATGTGACAACAATGAGTGCTTAAACCTGGAAGTTAGTAAACACTGTTTCGCTTCCTGCCCCCTGGTCTCAAAGTCAGTGTGTCTTGGAATCGGGTTTTTGGTTGGACACCTGAAATGAAGTCTGTGGTTACAAGCATAAGGGACTTACAATTTTACGCTACGACAAAAAAATACATCATTGAAAAACCAGGCATTTACACTTTAAAAAATTATAATAGAGGAGTTTATTTATGATTAAACAACAAAACTCATATACATCCCAAACTTTTGTTCTCAGTAGAGCTTATTTCCCGCAATAGTTCAAAAATTCTGCAAAAATTCCCAATGGCATTTTAATAAAGGAAGTAGGGTGATGCTAACTTCTGGGTTGGACATAAAAATGTATAATCTCTGCAGCAGTCTCTGAAGATATGTCAGATTATTTTGCTGATGACAGTGTCATTAACAAGAGTTAATGTGTATGACAGAACTAAACCAAAAAAAAAAATTGGAATACATCACACATTAACTAAGCAGTTGACTAAAGTTAACTAAACAAAGTATATATTGTATATACACTTTGAGAAACCAAAAACTGGTTAAAAACCAGATCCCTTCTCTTGTGGCCTGCAGCTCCCTGGGCCACCGCATGCCTGCCGCGTCCCCCTCCACGCTCAGTATTGCTGGGGCTGGAGCTGCCTCCTCCTCTTCCTCCTCGGACAGATGCCGCCTGACCCGCGGCTCCACAATCCGCAGCACCTTTCATGGGGGACAGCTGAGGGACCGTGGACCCCCTGTGTACTCAGCCCCACCCACCTCACCCACCTTGTCTCACCATGACGCCAGCCCTCTGCCACACGCCCGCACCAGGGCGACCTCCAACCTCTTCACCAAGCTGACCTCGAAACTCACTCGCAGGTAGTTGCATGCCACATGTTACATATCACGACGAGAGAGAAATAACGTAAATATCTTTTGTTAATAGGTGTGATAGAGCAGTCCTTTAACAGAGTGGAAAATACTCCTGTTAAAATATTTTTACATTTTAATCTCTAAACTTTTGTGTTACTGAAAATGTGATTAATGTAGAATAATGTGTTCATAAAATGAAATGAAATATATGATGA
Source organism: Acanthurus lineatus (assembly GCA_029814665.1). Classification (NCBI taxonomy): domain Eukaryota; kingdom Metazoa; phylum Chordata; class Actinopteri; order Acanthuriformes; family Acanthuridae; genus Acanthurus; species Acanthurus lineatus. The sequence goes on along the minus strand of JAPZDV010000006.1, from coordinate 143,253 downwards.
AATTGTAATATCACATTAGTTCAGTGATTATGTTTTTAAAAAGGTTAAATTTTTCAAAGAAATTTTCAAGGAATAGATAAATAGTTCAGAAAATTTGATAACAAATCAAAATCTCTTATTCTCAAATTTAACAATCAAAGTTCAACAACAACTCTAATGTCATGGCTGGAATTTAAAAGTTTTTTAGTTTCACTTTTAATTTCAAGATTTTAGCTGAGAATGCACGACCTGGGCAAATTTCATATTTTCCCTTTTAACTTATTTAGCTGAAAATCTTATTTTACTTGACATGTTTTGAATTTATTGTAAAAGACCATCAAAAACATTGTCCTGTCAGTGCGTTTAATATGGTTTATTCATTCAAACACTTTTGTTTTTATAATGTTTAATCAAAACAAATTTAGTGAAGAACAACCGTATAAAGGTGCTTTTTTAGCTTTAGACAGAGCTGAATTCCTTTGAGGATAATTAATAGGCCAGTGATAGTAGATAAATATTTAGCACCCAGACATGAGAGTCTTCCTATTTAACTGTCAGCAAGAAAGTTAAAAAAGGATATTTTCAAAAAGAGTGTGTCCTAAGTTTCCTAATGTCCTAATATGCCCAAGATGTCCTAACTAATACAAGATGTAATCAAGAACTTCTTCATCTGTTGCTGTAGCACACAGAGTGCTGCACGGCCGTTTGCATGTAGCAGGTGCAACAAAAGCTCTCGTGAGTGATTGTTCCAAGTTACATTGCTCAATCATCATCAGCACGTTTTTCTGACCACTGGTAAAGGCACATTTTCCATTTCCTGACTTCTGAGCAGAAGCTGCACCCTGTGGGAGTCTATGACTCTCTTCGTCAACAAGACCAGGGTGACCCAAAGTTCATGTCAGGGATCATCACTGGTGATTAGAGTTGTGCCTGCGTCTTTGGCCCAGAGAGCAAACTGTGAAGGAGCCTGCTGTGTCCAAGGAAAAAAAAAGTGCATCAGGTCAGCAGCACAACAAAAAGCATGCTGGCGGTTTTCTTTCACAGTGTTGTGCTCCAAGAATTTCCAGGATCAGACTGTTAACACCAAGTACTACTCTGACATACTGACATCTGAGGAAACACTGTGAACAAACGACCCAAACTTTAACAACTGGATCCTCCATCATGTCAATATGCTCACTCAGAGCACACTGGAAACATGTAAATTTCTTGTCTGCAACAACATATTGTCGCTCCAAATGCCTCCCACTCGCCAGTGTGGCTTTGACATCGATGTTAAATTTAAAAAGCCAACACGCCAGTGGTGACAAAAGCCTGTTTACTCAAGTTCTGCTGATGATCAAGTGATGTAACTTGGAATATTTACTCATAGAAGTTATGCTTTCACCTGCTCCATACACAGTTTTTTGCAATGCTGGCTTTATAATCAAGAGGAGCAGTTTGGGAAGTTTTTGATTGCACCTGAAAAGTTCATTGCTTCATTTTACTGTTTGTAAATGTTTGTAGTTATTTATTATGCAATGTCAGATAAAAACTTTAATTCATAAACTTTTAATCTATTAAAAGGGGAATCGTAATGATAAACACATAGTCATTGTTTTCTTATAAGGTCATAGGATAGAGAGTGACAGACCTGAAATTTTCTTTTCATGCTTTTGAAAGCTTTTAAATATTGCAGCTAAATGTTAAATGTTAAAGGCTTAAAGGCTTGCTCTGCTGTTACAGTGAGAACAACAGATTTTTTCAATAGGCAGTTTTGCCCACAACAAGTTAAATCATGCTGTGCTGATTCACACAATTGTATTAGAAACTAAAACATGTCCTCAAATGGCTCATCTCTGAAGTTGCCAAAGCATGCCAGATTTAAAGTAGCAAAATAAGGACTCTCATAAGACAAATTCAAATGAAAATGAAATGTGTTAATCACCAGTTAGCAGAGCTTTGTTTGCAGAGAATGTTCGACTTAGCACCAACTTGTCATCAGTTAAAGACACCTCTTTATATGGTAACCCTGTTTTAAAGGACAAGAAAATCCCTTCCGTGAGTCAAACTGAGTCCAGCCAAGGCATCACGTGTTTGGAAATGGCCTATAATTTTCTCCATGTAGCATCAACTCAAATGTATGATATGCCTTCATAAGCAAAGATCCACATGAAATCAAACCAAGAAAATCTAATAAATAATATGAAAACATGTAGCGTTGAAAGGTCCTCCTTTCAGCTGGAGCACAGCCTGGGTATGGATCCATGCTTATCAGATCATTTTATACACCCAGGCCTTTTGGCGAGCCCTTCTGTGGCCCTGGATTATCCTCTGCTCCCCTCTCCCTCCCTCTCGTCATAATCACACATGTCTAATCTTTTCAAACCTCAGCTTTATCCCTGCCAATCAGCTCCCGTGCTGCGCTCTTTTCCACCACTTGCTCTCCTGTGATTCAATTATATTCTCTCTTGCCTCCCTCCCCCTCAATATTTCCTCTTTTTCTCCATCTCTGTCTTGTTGTGCTTTCTTTCCCCTGTCATGGCATCAGGGTCAACCTTGACCCGTCCAAGCGCCAGGGCTCAAACAAATCAGTCTCGGGTTGTACTCTTCCACAAGGATCAAAAACAGTTAGTAAGTTCCCATGTCTCTCGCTTCTTTCTTGTCTGCCTGTGCTGCCCCATCTGTCTGCCTGGTCACGCGGGAATTTGCCATGAAGTCCATGAATGCCTGCCTGACTTTTTCATACCTCTGTCTATGACTTATTGCTTGTCTGCATGACCGTCATGCTCATACTGTCAAGGTCCCACACACTTGGTTTCAAGCATGGTTGCAATCAAAGAAGATTCATTTGATTGTTGTTTTGGAATTTCAGTTTCAGAATCAGTGTCATGGTCAGTAGAGACTGACTTTATCTATTTTTTTTTAAATCCTTTGCATAAATGTACCCTTAGAAATAGAGTTTAATGTTTTCATTTTTGTATTTGTAGTTGATGGTTAAATGTCATTTGTTGTTCCATGTGTTGTTGGGAAGAATGGATGGGAATGTGTTGTGCTGTTCACAGAAGTCATCAGTAGTTTAGGATTGTGTTTATACATGCATGCTTTAAAAATGAGAATGAGAATAAAAGTGAGACAAAGGGAAAGTGCACCGCTATAAGTTTAGGACACACTGATTTACACATCATGTGTTTTTCTTTGTTGATGCTTGCTTGGTCTCACTGTATGATACCCACTGCTGAATGCAATCTCATGTGAGAGTTGTGGGTTGGTAGTAAGGCTGTTTGTACTCTGGTGGATTACCTCTTACTCTGCCTGTTTGTCCTACAGGGTCACAAATGAATCTGAGGGAATCAGGAGATTTGCGGTCACAAGGTCAGTACATGTGTTCCAGCTGCATTGACTCAACTTACAAAACAAATGATTGCTTGTTTATATTTACAGTTTTGAGACAGGCAGCCACGGTTCCCAAGCCTGAAAATGTTTTTTTGATTTTCTCCTCCTTAGTTGCCATCTACCTGGGTATCAAAAAGCGTCCGAGCCCAGGGCCGTCGGACGTGGCTGGGATCTGAGAGGTGGAGGGCGGCGGGACCCTGCGGAGGTGGTACTGGCTCTGCGGGAGGCGGCGCTCGGATGTGGCTGCCAGGTCCACCATGCCGGCCCCTTTCTGCTCTCCTGCACACATGGCGTGGCAGGGGGCCGCGTGGCTTTCGAGGCCGAGGTGTGCCATCTTTCCACAGGCACCTCCGAGACTTCTAACGGGGTGCGCTACACGCGACTCTGGGGGGCACCGCTAGCTTTTCGGGACATTGCCACCCAAATCTCCAAGGACCTTGAACTTTGACCGGAGGGTGTGTTTGCGTACCAGTGTGTGTTTTTGTGTGAAGGAGTGCTGATGTGTGTGCGCAAAGGGAGGGGGGGTGGTTGAAATAATTGATGAAAAAAAAAATAGCAGAGAAGGGGGTGAGGGGCTGGACCCGAGACAAGACTTCTCCTTCTGTCTCTTTTATGACTACCCCCCCTGCATGCACACACACACACATACACACAGACATACACAAATACACACACACACCTGACCTGAAAAGTCACACAGACTGAAGCACCCCCCTCTACCCAATCACCCCACCCAGCTCAGCCAAATTCTTAACTGAGCAACTGCACCCACTGGACCTGGATCAGACAGAATCTAGTTGAATATTTTTTATTGCTACTCTAGCCATAATGACTCTTTATTTTGTTATTTATTGCTCTGATCATTGTTTTCCCCACTGTCACTTTCACCAGAACAAAAACATCATCTCTTTGTGTATCAGACGTCATTTCCCAGCGAGTCCTTTTTTAAAAAAAAATTGTTCCTTTTATACGTCACCTTTACGCACACTGTTCTTTTTTTCCTTAACGATGATGTGATTACCTGCTGACGTTTCATCACCTGGGGACAATAACATGCTCGTATGTGAAGGTGGTGCGACTCTGTGCTCAGATAAGCAGCCACAGAGGGTTGCATTGCTTTGATTTGTGTACATACAGCATTGACGACTGCACTGGATTAAGGTCAGTGGGAGCAGGGTTGACAAGCCTTTGAAGCAGCCAATCAGAGGCTGACCTGGAAGCCAGTTACATCTTCTGCCTCATGAACTAGTGGAGTCGTTGCCTCTCAATCACGTAATTTTTCTGCATGGAAAAAGCAGAAAATTGAAAGTGTAGATAATATTAAGTGAGAAACAAACCCCTTGGTTAGCCAAACTTTTATGCATACAAAAAAGAGGAGAACATTTTGGTGCAATATTGTCATGCCTCATTTAAGAGCCTACACCACAAACAAAATGTAAACCCAAGACAGCTGAGTTGGTTAAACATTGTAATAGTATGTAGCTTTCATATTAGCATTGTCATTGAATACTTTTTCTATGCTGACACTGTATAAGAATGAATAGAGAGGCCTGCAAAGACTTAATGCACTCATATTGCACTCTGGTTGGCTGGATTCATTGTCTGTCAGCACTGGTCATCGTCAGTATCACTTGTTCAAAGCATTTGGATTTTCCAACCTCCTGCTCCGTTTCATCCCTCCTTTACCTTAAAGCGTTGTACTGAAGACACAACAGCAGAGACTCATGAAAACATCGTTCTATCTCAAAGCCCTCGACTGTTGAAATCTTTCAAGCAAAAGTGGGCGACAGTCATGGTTTGTTGTGCAAACCTTGCCCTGGAAATCTGTCAGTTGTCCCACCACAAAATAACAGAAGATACTGAAAAGTCTGGTTTATTTTCAGTGCAATGCAATTCTTTGGTTCTATTCTGTGCCATGTGATCTCACCTTAGTCATCATCTTAGTATGTTGATGGGAGACAGCGAAAGCAGATCAGCCAAGCAGCGAAACCTCTCAGAATACACACTCACGCTCACATACACAGAGAAACGTACACTTCCAAACGTCCGCCCTCTTCTTTTGGTGGCACAGTCTATAAACTGGTCTGTCCAGTGTGGATGACTGTGGGCTGTGGGGAACAGGGGAGAGTGTTGTGAATCTGGAAAGGCAAGATGAAGGCAGTGTGAACAGTGTTTTCTTTTTGTTTTGGTTTTTTTTTTTTAGTCCTGTTGCCTTTAAAGTG
>JAPZDV010000006.1:87927-105286 GCA_029814665.1 Acanthurus lineatus | reverse complement strand
GTCTCTGCACTCTACTGGTCATGTGACCAGCTCTGAGCTGCAGAGCAGGCTGCCACACACACACATTATAAAACCTGAGAAAGGGCTGTGAAACTCTTAAACTAAAACTGTGATAACTCAAAAACAGTACAAAATAGCACAAACATGAAAATACAAGATTTAGAGATCAAAGTTTTGTGACTCATTTAAAATTGTAATGAAGTCTGTAGCTAAAACTATGTTGGCCCAGTTGAAGCTCAAACAGTTTGAATGCTTTGGAATTGGATTGACTGAATTGGATTGTTTAAATGCTTTGGAATTGGATTGATTGAGAGAAAAAGCCACTCAGAGCAGCAACCTCCTCCTTGTATTTCTCCCCCCCTTCCTCTGCTCTTCTCCACTCTGCAAATCATGAGTGCAGATATGTTCTGGCCTGCCTGCATGAGAGAAAGAAGGCACATACTGCTCTTGGGTGGCGGTGCAGACCGAGCGCAAGTGGTTGTCCACGTACAGGGCGATTCAGTGCCGGCTCTGAGGGGGTGCGAGGGCCCGTCCAACGCTGCTTGCAGCTTTAATTAGGGCCTGAGCCCTGCAAAGCAGAGGCGAAGGCCCTATTGTATCTGTAGTGTTTATTATTATTATTATTACGTCAAAGTCGGTATCTGACGGCTTTCAAACCTGTGCCAATGCAAAGAGGATGAAAAAACCTTCTATAATATGCTATTTTGTGTAAGATTTGATCAAGTTTGTGGTACTTTTCAGGAGGTTTTCTAAAATGTTTTCCTCATTATTCTCCTCTGCCCTGCTGCGGCTCCACTCTGCTAGTCATGTGACTCACTCTGAGCAGCAGAGCAGGCTGTAATACACTCACATTATAAAACCTGAGAAGGAGCAGAGAAAACTCTAAAACTAAAACTGTAATAACTCTGAAACCGTTCAAGATAGCGAAAACATGTAAGTACAAGATTTACAGATCAAAGTCTTGTGACTCCTTTAAAATTGGAATTAAGTCTATAGCTAAAACTATGTTGACACAGTGGAAGCACAAACAGGTGTGGGTTAGAATGCTTTCTCCATTGGATTGCATGAGAGTAAAAGCTCCACTCTGCCACTCAGCTTAAGCGTGAAGCTCTACTTCCACCTTGTGGCCAAACTAGGAATATGGTTTTTGGCATAGAGCTTCTGATCAGCGCTTCAGCTCCCTGGCCACAAGGTGGTAGCAAAGCATCACCCTCTAAGCTCCAAGCACTGTTTAGGAGCGATCCTCTTACTCTTATAACTATCTTTGTTTTCCCTTCTGTTGCTGTACAGTCCCTGTGGATGTTAGAGAGACAAACAAATTTGAAGTTGTCATTTGTCAGTTGGCCAATATAATATATGAAAAATACAGTTTTTTTTTTAGTATGGAAGGGTTTTGAATTACATTTATCCTCATATATCACTTTGTGAAATGAGATAATAGAGGTCAGTAGATGACTGCAATTATAAAACCAATGTAAGAACACATATCAGCATGTATGAATGTATTTATTTGTAAATAGCTTCAAAGAAAGGGGTCAATGATTTTATTATGAAGATGAATCTATGAAAATGTAAATTGTCATATATTACATGACAGTAACTGGAAATACATTAAAATTGAAAAACATACTACCGACCCAAAGATTACAGCAGGGAAAGCTGGCGTCATCTGTGCTAGGAAATACATAAGGGAATGTTGTTTTTTTCCTGTATATGTCTACATTTTGAATCAATGTCAGGTGAATGTTGAATAGAGGTGTGTGTGATTTTGCACATGGATAAACTTGATTGGTTGTCTGATTTTTACTTTCAAATTTGGCACGCACATCAGGTCTGGTGAAAAATTTGATAAAATGGAAAAATAAAATGTGTGATAAAATGTGTAGTGCCACCTAGGCACACAAAAATGCCCACTGCGGCCCACAATTTTGAATTTTGTTCAAATATGTTTTCTTTTCTCTTATGCATCAACTCCTAAAGATTTTTCATGAATTTGCAATAAAACTATTATTAGAATAATGGATTGAGGCATGTGTGAGTAATTTAGCCACTGATTACCTTTTGCTAAAAGCTAAGTTAACAAACGATTGGCCATTAAATATTAATTTTGCATCAAATTAACACAAAACTTGGCACAAATAGTGAGAAGTGTTGATTGAACATATCAGATCAAGCGCATAGCACTTCACCATCAGGAGGGTCTTCAAAGGCAAAAAGTTTACATCTCTTTTTAAATTTCAAGCAAATTCATCCCTTTGCTAGCCACTTAACATAAACAATGCTGGCATGTTTGAAAAAGACACAGCTTCTAAAAAAGAAGAAAAGCACCCAATTTTGCATGGTTGCTTGCAAGTTTGCCAGAATGGTAATAAATATTATGCTTCACTCTTTACAACTTAAAATGCAACAGTAAATGATAATGGACACCCTCAGCATCAGTAATATGCCACAGTAAGGTCACTTTACGGACATTTAGTTTATGCTGCATCAACTTCCTTCCACTTAAACACCCCAAAACTATTACACCGATTCTAAACAGAATTTGTTTTTTGCTATTCTAAAGGAAGACCAGCTGATTCAAACATGTCGGCACATGTTTGAGATGTCTGGAAGGTGTAGGGTACATGTTGGCAAGCCTCTCAACTCGTGTCGCGTCTTTGAGTAGTTTACACATACTGCTCCTGTGCTGCCACCGCCAATATGGGGGAGCTCTTCAAAACCATCAGGGACTTGAAAATCAGGGCTAAAGTTGTGTGGTGTGAACAAGGCATTAGGATCAGAACTGAACTGCCCCTTAATAGAAAGAGTCTGCTGGCATACTTTTACGCTGTACAACTGAGTAGGGAGAGACTAGGACCTGACACTTGGAATTCCACACTGATTCTGCAAGATCCAACTGGGGTGCATTGAGTTCCTAATTATCAGCCCAAAGCTGCCAGTTCCAACCAAGCCCCTCTCCAGTCACTGCCTTTACAGCTCAGGTGTGAACCATGTCGTCTGCTACTCATGACTAGGTCGATGTCCTGACAATAGGCTAGTCATAATAATTTTGACAATAATTCAATTTCCAAATTTCACATCTTTGTTTAGAATTAAAAATAGGCCTCAGCATTAATAGTAATGTTATTCATGATTGACCATTTTAAAAATATTTATCATTGCCTTGCAACATCTTTGATCAGGCGAGACAAAGGAGTTACCCATAGAGAGCACTTGCCAGACATCAGGCAGTTGTCTGTCATTTGTGCTCTCCTCTTGCTCTACTTAAATTAATGATAATAATTAATGATCGATAATTAATAATAATATTAATAACAATGTGCAGATGTAATCACATGAAATATTGCACTTAAATCTTGCTTAGAAGACTGGATGAAATAGAAGGAGACACAATTTCCTTTTTGAAAAAAAAAAATCCATTTGTGAATTGAGATGCAGCAGAAAAAATTCAAAACTGCCACACACAAATAAAGTTAAGTTCACACATGTTAAGCAGTGAAAAATGCAGGTTTAACTGTCTGAACACAAATGTGATGATGTCTAAGTGTGCTTTTAAAGTACTTGTAAATATATCTATAAATCTATTATCTGCTGTTACTATTGGCCTATTATAATTATAATGATTATTTCTGTTATTATTATACACTTATATGTAGCCCACCTATTATCATGTACCATCACTTTTTCTAGTTACATTTCTACCATTATAATTTTTGTGGTTTCACTGTATCTGTACATATCTGCCTCCCCAACCCCCACATCTTGCTCTGCTTTTCTGTCTTACCCTCTGTTTTTCCCTCTCCCTCCCTCTCCTTCTTTCTGTTTCTCTCCCTTTTTCTCACCAGTCTCTACTTCTCTCCATCACTCTCTTTTTCTCTCAGTCTCTATTTCTCTCCCTCTCACTCTTGAGCTTTCTCCCTCTTAACCTGACCAGTCCTGTCAGATGAGTTGCCCACCTCTGAGTCCGGATCTGTTCCAGGGTTCCAAACTAACTTGATTTGACTTGGCTGGTCCATTTGTGAATTTAATACATTTACTTAAAACAAGAAATATTTATGTATGCATCAAAAAGCAATTTTAAAACAATTTATTTTTGTTTCAAAATTTTAGCATAAAAAACAGTTTTGCTGTTTTTTTTACATGTACAATACACACAATCAATTATTTTTGTGTTAGAGACTAATTTCTATACAAAACTAATTATTTTTTATCCTTCTGTATGTATTCATTAAAATTTGACTCATCTAGTTTCATAAAGTTGAGGCGTCAGCAGTGTTTACCTGTGAAGCCATCTTTTGTAGTAGGTCGGCAGAACGGCGTCTGCGCCTCTTTGTTGGAAGCTACTGATGAGGGCTTCTAAGCAGCTGACAGTTCGAGCAATGATCTGAGCGCAGTTGAGTGGCTTCAGGTTGCAGTTATGCTGTATGTTATACCGCTGAATCAGATCATTGATGCACACTGTGGGGTTGCTGTTTGTCACGTTGATTCCACAGCCTGTAGGGCAAACCATGTTCAAAAAATATAATATAATTCTTAGCAGAAAAAGTGACTATAATTCACTATATGGAAATCCTACTGCAAAAAACTACATTTTTCTGTTCATGGATAATTGTTTTTCCTACTCTTTAAAAGTAAATTTGGTGTAAGAAACTATTGATAACTGAAATTTTTACTTCCCTCACTAGACAATGAAATCATCACAAATTATACATGTTAAAGTTGCCAAATACAATTAGACAAGTGTGGCAAGTGATTTGAGGCTATAACAGCTGAATCAGACACCTATCAAATAAAGCCAAGGAGTATGGACGTGTATTTGTAAGCTCTTGACAGCAACTGCATTACCTTGCTTCATATTCTTACAACTTAAATTTACAGATTTTCAAGTATGGCTCTATAACAATGCATTTAAGATAAAACTATGACTCAGTCACAGACACTCAATTTAAAAGCACTCTTCCGAGCATCATTACAAGCATCATTTGCAATCTCTATGTTGAGTTCTCTTTCCCATGCTTCAAAAGTTGACACGAGGATCAACACTTAGTACAATAAAAACACAGTTCTATGCCTAAAAGATTAATGTCTCATGATTACAAAGCTTTTTGCCTTAATTCTAATTGTTCTGATCACATTCAAGAGCAGTGGCAGAATGATATAATGGGCCAAATAGAAGAAAACATTTGGACAACAGTTATAAAAAATATTCTGTCTAGTCTAAGCTGTAATACTGACAGAGAGAAAATTTTACCCAGGATTTATCGTACTTCATTGTTCCAGCAGGCAAAATATCTTAAATGTGACTCAGAAATCAGTACGTATGTACAAATGTTTTGCAAATGCATACAGAAACTTTGAGAGGGAAGTGAAGGATGAGGTGGCATTTTTGTTGTTTATTATTTGTACTAACACCCCTTCAGTGTATCTTGGCAGTCAAAGTAGACAAGGCAAGAACAGCCCAAATGCTGCATTTTGCATGATGGTTTTGAGGAATTTCTTAGGATATGGCAACCAGTTCTTGACATGGTGGACCCTCCTGAACTGCACTTTCTCCTACCCAATCAAGAACATGAAAAATGTCTACAACACACACTAATGATATGACGGTAATTGTGCCAGCTTGGAGTTGTTTATTTGTTTTATATTTGGTTTTGTCTGGTGTGTTATTTTCTTTTGATCTTATTCTGTTTGCTTATATCATTTTTGCAAAGGAAGAGCCCTGCTGTCCTTTGTTAAGGTTCTGTTACTAAAATGTAGCCCTGTATATGCATGTTCAACTGGATAATGTATTTTACTTGCTGGGAACACAATTTAAAAAGGAAATTAAGGTCTAATACCCCTCAACCTTAATTCTGCTTTCCATACAGTGGACAGTGGTCAGCTCTTTAAACCCAACCCTTGCCATTTCCCGCCAAAAAACAAAAAATCATGTTTTTCAAGTTGATAACTATGAACACCACAGAGAGCTCAGTCCCAGTATTTCATTAAAACGAGGGATTTTTGTGGATGTGAGTAACAAAGAGAACTATTAGTAAAGGCTACTGGCCTTATCTACTGTAATAGAAAGGAGTTGTTACCTATGAGCAGATGAAAGGTTGATCCTATTACGGTTGAAGTCACCAGTACTCCCCCAAGCTTCATCAGGTCACTGTAGTAGATATCGTTGGGCCACTTCACCCTCAGGTCTATGTCCTGCCAAAGATCGAAGCTTCAGATATCATCAAGCATCAAGACAAGGGTTTTTCATTTAATTCCAAAGGCCCTATTGTACATCTTGCGCAAAGCTGGTGCACCAGTGGCACAGATGGCATTGCTATCTTAAATCCGGCACAAGTGTCGTTTTTGTGAGTCTGTGTGCCCAGGGGCGGAAGGTCTGAAAGTGAAGGCAGAATGAAGGTGTGGCTTGGTGTATTTGCTATCTTGTACTCAGCGCAGTGAAGTCAACTGTGCCTTGCACTTAGGCCAGCCAAAGCCTGGTCTTAACACAAGATGCAGACGTAAAACAGCCTGAACTGCAAGATAAAGTGCAGCTGGCCAAATTGCTTACAAACATCTCCACAATCACACATCGTTCTTTTCTGTTTTTCCCACTCGGCAGTGTAATATGTCAAAGTATCCTTTAAAAATATAAAGTAAAGATAGTAAAGTGTCCTTTAAAAATATTTTCCATGTCAAAGTATACATTTTCAAGTAAACAGCATGCGATTGCGAGTGTGTGTATCTCGCATTTGGCCAAGACGCAAATATGCAAGGATTTTCTCCCCAACACTAAAACGAATTAGAAATTATTGTAATCATAATGCCTAGTTAATCTCAATAGACAGGAAGGGATCACAGCTCTTAGATCATTTTTAGATAATTTTTAGATAGCTGCTAGAGCAACTTAAATGTTCGTGTCAGCTTATTTATTGGATCCAGAAAGACAATTATTATCTATAACATGCAACCCGAGCAAAGAGATCTGTCTCCTCACTGATGAATTGCCCTACTTTGTTTGAATTCAATATTAACAAAGTGGCCAAAAGGAAAACAGTCCTGCAACCATTAATTACCATATGTATTCCATGAGAGCAGACTCCCTGATTGGTTATTGTATTTTCAGCCAAAGAAACACCTATGAATTGATGAGGTGATTGTACACAGCAGACAGGACAATCCCCTGTGTGCCAGTGGCTCAGGGGGCGGGAAGAGCAGGCTCCTGGAACGAGACAGCAACGGTTGAACTGGACACTACCTTGAATAAATTAAAACCTCAGCACCACGTGCCACATGCTTGTGCTAAGCACAAGGGTAAAATAGGGCCCCAGGTCCACTAACTTTATACAAGGGCTAATGTATGTGTAATAGGTACAACCATTTTGTCTTATATATTGCCAGTCTGACATATTTTGCCATGGATATAATAGCACATTATGCTTCTGATGAGGAAGTTAAGGTTGTATTTAGATGTACAAGATATGTACCAAAATACAGTCTAATAATATCTTCACGTTGAGGGGGCTAATACAGGGAAGTATCTGGTCTGATACCTGGTATCCAGGAAGTGTGCGAACAGCCTCCACCACTGCCAGAGCAGCCAGATGCTGCAGAAAGGGAATCCTCTGTCCAAGCCTAGAGCTTAGCTCAACCTCAACCCCCAGAGTAAACATGGCACAACCCAGGGGGCTGAGCCAGGCATTCTTGCCACGACCTATAGCAGCAGCAAACACAGGGCACATACAAAAGGGCACTAAGTAGGGCAAAACACCTATCACGTATTTTTGACAAAGAATAACAAATAAAAAACTGAAAGCAATGCAAATAAAAATGAGGTATTTTGACAAAATATGGTATGATGACTAGTGTGTGCAAGTTTAGAGTATGCTAAGGAGCTTACCTCTGCCCTGGCTTTGTCGAGCCGCTACAGTTATTAACCCCACACCCTTTGGTAAGAGCAGAGTCAGCCTGAAGAGAGATGAGAATGTTAAATGCAGAAAAGGAAGATTGTGAAGAGAATGGCTAATAAGTCTTGATCCTCTACTTAACAATATGCTTTTTCTTATATAATTTTGTTATTCTTATTACCTTTGTGCTTGATCATTATTATTATTGGGGTCCAAACCCTTTTGTGTTTATTTTTCTTATGTTGAAGCTCAAATTGTTGTGAGCTAAATGAGGTAAATGCATAGGACTGGGCCTGAAAATTATATGACCTGCTTCAAAAAAAAAAAAAAACAAGAACCCAGTCAGCTAGTTCAGTGGAGATAGATAGATCAAAAATCTTCAATACAATAATGCACATTACAATAATGCATGTCACATTCCATGAAGAACAACAGTATTCAGTGTAATAGTACAAACTCCGGTAAATTTCAAAAAGAAGGCGGGAAAAAATGTAACAATGTGGGGGTCTTACCAGTGCTGGTAGTACTGGAGTACAAAACCAAATAACATCAACCATTATAAAAAAAATGCTTTACATCTTTGGGCACCAATGTCTTCCTGAAATGTTCAGTGAAGCATTTTGGCATCAATAGCTTGCCACTGACTGCTGGCAGTACAGCCATGCAAATACAAATAACATAAACCTTTATAACAATGCTTTATAGTTGTTGTCACAAATTTCTTCCTAAAAGGCCAAGTGGAACATTTAGACATTAATAGCTGGTTACTAACTGCACTTCTCAGGGTGCTAAATATACTATGAAGAGGGTGACCACCATAATCTGATATAACCTTCAGCCTCCCCCTAGTTCTGACTTCCGTGACACAGTCAGGAGAATCAAGCAGACATTCAACAATGGCCTTTTTAAGTAACTTGATGATTCTGTTCTAGTAATTAGTCATGAAGCTGTTGCCCCAGCATACTACAGTATAAAACAGTACACTTTCCATGATGCTTTGATAGAAGACATATAATTAGCTCCTACTAACATCAAAAGATATAAGTTTCCTGAGGTAGAGCAACTTTGACTGAGCCTATTTGACAACAGCACTGGTGTTAATTTTCCAATTCAAGCCCTCATCAATATGTACACTGAGATATTTATATGATGAGACAATCTTAATTGGGTAACCATCAATGATCCTTTGAGAACGCAGTCTCTTTTTTTTCTGAAGTCAATAACTACCTCCTTGGTTTTGCTGATATTCAAAATTATGCAATTACTCTTGCACCATTTGGCAAATTTATCAACTTCCTCTATACATCCAGTCATTACCATTTATTATAAGGCCAACCAGAGCGGAGTCATCAACATATTTCTGAAGAAAACAACCATAATAGCTGTAGAGAACAAAAAAGAGGGCCAAGATGGTTGCCTGAGTTCAATGGTCAAGCTATGAAGATTACAATTCATCAGTTTAAAATCCTGCAGATGAAGCTGAATTGCACTGCAATGCACTTAAAAAATGAAAAATGTTTCTCAAATAGAATTACCAGGTAGGAAACAGTGTACTGTTGTGGAAAGTGTCACTGGAGACACAGGCAGGTCACAGGGGGAGTTTACAGCATTTACAGCTGTTTTTCTAAACATGTTTCAGTCCAAAGTTTGTTGATCACTTAGCATTGCAGCTGTGCTTTGTAGTTACACACAGCTACATATATACTACATATATAAATCTATAATTTATATATGTCTTAATATTATCAAGAGGAGCTACAGTGTTATGCGGGCACAGTATTTGATTTTAGATGTCTAAGGCTTATGACTGCCTGCAGTTTCATTTTGTCCTTTCTGAGTCTAGTCTTGTCAAAAGCAGGTTTTTTCAAATCCATTTTGTAACTAGTTAAACTGTACCCTAACAGGCCACAACCACTGAGACCAATCGCTACAATTTTTTGGGTTTGCCTCTGGAGTGGCCCAAGAAGGTAGCGAGCAAATTTTGTAAAAATTGGAAGAGCTGTTCATGAGATATAATCTTTCTATAGTTGTTGTGCCTCTTAATTTTGCCAATGTTGTCAAAATTAGTCTGAAAACTTCAGAGATCCATGCTAAAACTGAAACTAAAGGTTCATTTCGATAGCCCCTACTTTGGCTAAGAAATGACAGAATTTGTGTTTTACTCATTGGCTACAAAGATTATTTCAAAAATGATTATTTTGAAAATGAACCACTGTTGTAAGTTTTCCAGAAAATATACTGTGGACAGAAAGCGTGTTCTCAAAAATTCTGAAAATAAGTGGTTTTGACCTGACATCAAGCATCCCTACAGAGAATGACCAGTAGGTGTCGCACTGTGAACGTCCTTAATATCCTTGAAAACTCTACTTATAAAAACATGAAGGAAATGTGGTGAAAAAAAAACAAAAAAAGACAACAGGCTAAATAGGTTATATAGTCAGTGAACATCATGTGAAGTGTCCATTTGTGTGAAGTAAATATGCAACCTCAAATCCAGGTAGTATCAGTTAAATCAAGATGTCACTGGACTGTAGGGTCCTTGTATTTTCAGGCACTTCTATCCTTGAAAACAAAAAACGAAAAAAAAGGGATTATAGTGGTGTGTGCTTTGATTCTATTTACTGGTATTTTGTAGACTTAATTGTTCCTCTTTCAACAACGAATTTAGAAAAAAAACACACTTATTACAATAGCAAGCATATATATAGATATCAATGTATATAGATTTCAATTTTCTAGATATCAATGTCAAAACCGTTGTTGCTAAGAAAGTAGAGGTAAAAGTAGGAAAAAAGTTTGATCTACAGGATAGCAGAAATGGCAGCCACTCAACTTACAGTTATTCTTGGATTTGTGTTGTGTTGTTCTCATTAATACAGATTCCTCTTTCTGTTGTTAGATCTAGAAATCTTTATAATTCTAACAGCATTCATATAAAATGTGATCATGTTTCATAAGCACTATTTTTATTAGCAATTTTCTGCAGGACAGCATCTTTTTTTCAGCGTCATCACTTTGTCAGAAACAAATTCAGGTCAATAACAGCAGCTGTGGTATAAGATCTACTTTACTACATTTAACATGTCTCACCACTATGAACTATAAACTTAATGATAAATATTTATTAAACTGATTCCCTTTTTGAAATGTGGCAAAGTTGCTGTATCCATAGAGTGCTTATGGAAGTACAACTAAATAAGTCACCTGTGAGTGACAATTGGTAAGGTTGATAAAAAACCTCAAAGTCAGTTTCTGTTGCTTTTGAATGAAGTGAGCAGTGTAGCAAGTGTAAGCTTTTCTTAAAGAAATGCTCTAAGTTAAATTTCTAGATTATTATCAGCAACTGAGTTGCACACATTTTTGTGGCAATTGGAACTTGGCTTTTGCAACTTTCTGATTCATGAGCAGAAGCAGCCGAGTCAGAGTCTGTTAGGACCTCTGTGAAAGAAAGATTCATGAATGAGTAAGAGAATCAAAATCATTATCTCCTTTAAAAATGTATATCCATGTTGCTGATTCCATTATGTTAACATAATAAAAACCGTCAAAAGCACAGTGCAGCACCTGAACAGTGCTTAGCACCTGCATACAGTTCATCCTCAAAGACAGCCAGGGTTTTTACTTTCTTTGCAAGACAAAAGCGAAATTCCTTGTTAAAACTGAACATGCGTTCACCAGAGAGCTAACATTTGTTGTTATTGGAGCTCTGACCTCCTGTAAATAGAGCCACAACCAACAAAAAATACACCAAAGTTTTAACCAGTTCTGGTAAGATGAGGACAATTATGCAATCTTTGATCTAGAGATTCAATAATGAATTATAAACACTAAAATGATTAGCAGTTTTCTGCTGGACAGTATATTAAATTATTGCTTTATTTGTCATGCAAAATCAATTTCAGGCTGATGACAGCTGCTGTTACAGTCTTGTAAATAACTGGTGTTTGCATTTTAGTTAAGAGTGTTTGCCACTGCAGGAAACCAAATGTTAGTAACACATGAATGGAGTGCTTCACAGATCACCCTCTATTTTTAAAAAGATATTTGGCCAGTAATCTGTCACTATTAGTTACACTTTCGCATCATTATTCCAACACAGGCAACAGACTTTGTTATGCTTCATAATTACTGCTGTTAACTTTTATTTTTTTTAAAAAGTTTGAGTACTTTTGCAGGCTTTTCTTTCCCTTTTTTGTTGAAGCAGTACTTAGCCTGTAAACTGTCGTGTAAATTGTTCACCTTTGTTTTCGCCTCTGTTTACTGAGTTACCTGGCGGCTTATTAAAAACAATCAAAACAAAAGTGTTGGGACCTCAACATGTGAAAAGGACAAAGAAAGGATTTGCAGGCCACATCTCAGTGGGAAGTCTGGCCTGAATCTGAGACCTTCAGGAACTCAGATAAAGGGCAGTAAACTCGGCTTCCCAGAGCCCTCCAGATTTCACACCTAGGTGTGAACCCGGACTATAAAAGCCACCTCTGCCCCCGCATCTCTCTCTTCTCTCCTTCTTCTTCTCTTCTCTCCGCTCTTTGCTCTTCTCTCTTGGTGGCTCTTCTTGCCACCTCCCCAGAGGAGCTCTGCTCTCTCCTCCTCAGAAGCCCTACAGGGCCGAGGACTCGCTCATACAACTTCTCCAGCAGTCCTGCTCAATGCAGATTGCTGCACCACACTCCTCACCAAGAGCAGCGACGCGAGAGCCTGCCAACGGATCAACTAGGAGTCAGCAAGTTCAGTCAGCACCAGCAGCCAGGACACAAGGTCTGCCAGCTGCACAAAGGAGCAACCAGTAATCTTCAAAGACCCAGGGTTCAGAGGGCCAGACCAGCCTGTAACCCATCAGGAACCCTCACCAACCTGCATCCTCATGGACTTGACACAGCAACGCACCTAAAAGGACACCCTTTTCTTCAACAGACTGGGTAACGTAACTGGGCATAAGACAGCACAGCTAAGCAGAGAATTGTTCACATGCTTCATTGTTGCAATGATTTTATTGGATGTATTCTTTAGCTTTATGTCTAGGCCTGGTTGTCGTTAAGTTAGTTACACATTTCACACACATAAGACTGGAGGCACATCCAGTAACTTGCATGTGAGTAACCTGTGTGAAACTAACCCCCCTTTTCTTAAACTGGCACCTTTAGCTTACATGCATTGGGTCTTAACAAAGGAACCTTGAATCTCCCCCACCAGCCATGTGGTGTTGGCCGTAACCTTCCGTTCGGCCATCTTTGTTTCAGATTCCTTTGTAAAGCCGTGCAGTCCTAACCACCATCTTGAGTCAGCCATCTTGTCTTAGTCTGCCCATCAGACACAGACGCAGACACACACACACACACACACACACACACACACACACCCACACACACACATGCACACATGCACATATACATACACACACATGTAGATAGTGCATATGCTTTTAGTTAGATATTGTGTGTTTTGTTTGGTATCTGTTAAATAAATGCTTTTGACACAAGTCATCTGTTTGTCTGTTTAATTTGTACAAAAGTGAATGTTGTCAACCTCTACGCTGCAGAACTCCAAATCCTTTAATCTTTATTGACAATTGATTAGGACTTTGATTACAATTATTAAATTAATCAACTTTCATAGTTCCAAATTAATAGTCGGTAATTTTACGAGACTGATTGGTCATCATTTCCCTTTCTAAGGGTGGTGCCCTGAGGTAGGTTTAATGTATATTAAATCCTATTACTAACTTTTCTTTTAGTTATTTTAGACAGCCAATCCCAAATTATTAAGCCCAACATAGTTGGAGCCCCATGTGACCCAACATTGTTGCAATGATTGCATTAGATGTATTCTTTGAGCTTTATGTCTAGGCTTGGGTAATATTAAGTTAGTAGCATATTTCACACACATATAGGATTGGCAGCACATCCGATAACTTGCATGTGAGTAACCTGTGTGTAACTAACATCCCTCTCTTTAACCTGGCACCTTTAGCTTACATACATTGGCCATAAACATTGATTTTGATGGAGGATGTGATTTTGACTTACAGAGGGGAGAGGCATGCTGTGAGATTCCAAAACTCAGTGAGATTTAGAGATGCTACATGGCGACCCCCTGCTGCTTGATTAGATACTAACATCCAGCTCTATTTTTGAATATATCTTCATTAATATTAACATAGTTAGTTCATGGGTGACAACCTAATTGTACCACATTGTATTATGAGTCAGAGCGGAAGACCTAGAGGATTTCATTGATCATTACTTCTACCAGTGTATCATGGAAGACTCGAATATTAATCCTTCCCCAGAAAACCTGGCTAAGAGGGAGGAAACAGACCCCTCCACTGACACACACAATCTTATGACTACCGACGTCCAGATTAGTGTACCAGAATCTATTAATAAAAACCTGGACAACTTAATCTACACTGGCATCCCCAAGAACGCATCAAATAATCCTGAGGCCCTGATCAAAAACTTTGTGGTATCTATTCTGAAAATACCCACGTACTCAGTAAATAACATCACTTTCCACCACATCCACTGGCTTGGACCCCGAGGAGGAAACTGTCCCATTAAATAGGAACATTTCAAGCAGAAGATGCTTGTGAAGAGCAAAGGACAGGAGCTCAAAGACACGTTGTTAGGGATGAATGACCAGTTTCCCAAAGAAATCAATGAGAGGTGCCAAGTCTTATACCCGATCCTGAAGGACCACAAACAGTGAGGAAAACGGACTTCACTCATCATGAATAAACTGTATATGCATGGTCAAGTGTTCCAAGGGACCAACATCACCCCTGGCTCTTCTAAACGGATAAGTATGAAGAAAATAGAAAGCATGGGCTACAAGCTCTTAGGACTCTCCCCTTTTTCCTTTTTTCTTTACCCCTTTCTCTGTGTCTCCCTATCCTCCCGTCTCCTTACAACTCACTCACCCCTCCCTCCCACACACATACCCCATGTAGCTCTCTTGTTTGTTTTATCACTGTATATTTTGTTGTCTTGGTCTATGACTTTGCTCTTATTCTCCCAGGTTTTGTTGTTTAGCTATAAGATATTTTTCTGTTTTTGCTGTGCTCATCCATCACTAATATCCACACATTTCAATAACTATAGAATACAAAAACATCTTAGATGCACCACTGACCATTAATCACTTACAGAGTGCTTATGAAAGTATGCCTGTGATCAAGGCACCTAGTCCAGATTGCTTCCCCACTGAATTTATAAAACATTTCTGGTCGATGTTGGCACCCCTTTTCCTCAGTACAGTGACAGAGATTAAAAACAAAGGTTGTATAAGAACCCTCATGAATACAACTGCAATCAAATTATTATTAAAACCAGGCAAAGATCCCACACTTCCTTCCAGCTATTGCCCCTGTCACTAATTATATGTATGTAATATTATAATTAAATTATCTCTACGCACTTGCTTCTAGGTTGGAGACTATCCCATCAATAATTCACAATGACCTAACAGATTCATTAAAGGTTGGCAATCTTATAACAGTGTCAGAAGGCTTCTAAATCTGAGCAGCATGTTGCAGCGGCAAAACACAAAAGCATATGTATCGCTTGATACAGAAAAAGCTTTTGACAAAGTAAACTGGTCCTTCCTCTTTGCTGTCCTTTACAAATCTGGCTTTGGAGAGTCAGTGGATCCAGTGGATAGCAGCCCTGTATAACTCACCCAAGGCTACAGTCACCACTAAGTCATCACTCTGCAGAGGGGAACCAAACACGAATGCCTACTCTCACCCTTACTGTTTGTAATATTCATTGAGCCGCAAGCAACAGTGGTTGGTCAGAACACTATCATAAATATCCGCTCCTCTCTCAGAACACAAAATAAATTTTTACGCTGATGATATTTTACTTAATTTACAAGAACCCAAAATGTCACTACAGGAAGTATTTGACCAAAGAACTACTATTTCTCAAATTTCTGATTATTCAATCAGCTGGTCAAAATCAACAATACTTCCAATAACTAAGAACTCATGGAATCCTGCAGACCAAAACCCACACTAATTCTCCCCACAGGAAATGTTTAATATCCGAGCATAAATATTTCACCAAAATTATTTGAGTTAGTCCATCTGAACTATAGCCCCCTTTTTGACTAAAATCTGTGGCCACCTGAGGCCTTGGAACTATCTTCCTATCTCCCTTCTGGGGCGTATTGCCAGTGTTAAAATGAAAATCTTGAAAATCTTGAAAATCAACTACCCTTTCGCCGTGACCCTACTCAAACCAACATCAAAATAGTTCCTAATTAAATCTGAATTAGGATTAGATGCTCCCAACTTCATATATTATCACTCAGCTAGCCAGTTACAGTACCTCACCAAATAGTTGCATCGAAACTATATTCTAAACTATAATTCTTGGCTAGAACTAGAGCAGTTAGACTGCACCAATATTAAACTCTCTGACCTCCCTTTTGTTACCATTACACTCAAACGTCATAATAGAAAACTCTGGAGGTTATAGAAAAAAAAATTGACCTTATGAATAAATTGACCTGAGGTATGTTGCCAACACTGAGTTAGCAACTACAAAAAGTTATGGAATGGCGTGATGTATGTAATATGAGTGTTTATATATATATATATATATATATATATATATAGGTAGTATTATTTAATTAATTGTCATTGAAACATTAAAAGTCATGCAAAATTTTATTGTGATAATAAAAAATGTTTCAGTCTCCGCTGAGGAGTATGACCAGAAGTGCTGTACAGGTGAACATAGCCAAAGGACGTGGAAATAGGTGTCTGCAGTGTTTAGAGTGCACTGAGTGCATATGACAGAGTTTGAAGTCCGTTCTATACACTACACATTGAGTAGTGTGTGTTCTGTAAAGTACTCTGAATTTGAAAAATTGTAGATTGGTATTTTTTTATCATCTCGAATGTATTATTGCAAATCTGGGTCCAGAAGTTAATGTCAAAAAACAGATGTCTTTTTCCAATTTTAAAATTGGTAGATGTATTTACTTGGATTTGAGAATAAACTATATATCTTAGAGAGATTTTTTGTCCTATATGTGTGTGTGTATATATATATTTATATTAGTATATATTAGTGCTGTCAAAGTTAACGCGTTAATTTTGGACATTAATTTAAAACATTTAATGCATTAAAAAAAAATAACATAATTAACGTTGTTTTGTTTACTTCCGGTGGCCCCTGACCCGTAACCTTTGGTCAACTATGCAGGCACATTAGGCAACCTGAGCCATCCTTGCTAAAGTCTATGGCGCAAAGATGGATAATGACAGACTTTTAGGTGGAAATATTCATTTAAAAAAGCCATTAAAATAGCCTTTGAATTTAAATATACTTTCTTTTTGCTGATTCTACATCGATTTCATGATTTTTTATGAATAAATATCTTTTATAGTCTTAAGTAGAAAAAATGCGATTAATTGCGATTAATTACAGAAAATTGAGCGATTAATTGTTAATTTTTTTAATCGATTG
>JAPZDV010000006.1:67082-82955 GCA_029814665.1 Acanthurus lineatus | reverse complement strand
AGTGTAGCAAAGTAGTTGGATCTTGCCTCCTTAATAGTTTTATTTAAGGAGGACATTAGATCCCTGAGATGTAGTCTTTGAACTTCAAGCTTAGTGGATTTCCAAAGGCGCTCAATTTTGTGACACAATCTTTTCAGGCTCAAAATGTTTACATTTAGCCAGGGAGATGACAGCTTTCTAGAGACATGGCTAGATTTCAGTGGTGCCACTTCGTCTATAATAGAACCACAGAATGAATTAAAACAGTACATAAAACCATCAACATCAGTACATTGGTTCAGGTTTATGGTATATTTAGTAATCTGACACCTCTCCCTCAACCAGATGAGTATTGAAAAGTACTTTAAAAGATTAAAAAGGTCCCATCCTGAAGATCAGAAAGTTAATGTAAGTTATTGTTTATTAAGTGTTCAACACTGACTGCTAATAAACTGACCCTCCAAAACACCTTTTCAAGAATGCTTTTCATTCAGTCGCTGAGGTTTCATACATGCAAATAAACACTCTACTTGACTCTATTCTAAGAGGGAATGAGGAAAGACATGCATGGACCCACAACTCCCCCATGTGGACATCATGCACAATACCACTTTATGAAAATCCAATGCTTCAATGATATGACTTTCCATTTTTTTATGAGCTGACTTCTGTCAAAGAACATCCTTTCCAGGCCATAATATTCAAACTAATGACCATGCATTTAACAAATATAGCTGTAATATTGACATAATCTGCCTGCCTCTGCCCAGTTTTCCTCCATATTTTTATTTCATATTTGCCAAAGAAATGCCAGGCAGATTGTATCAGTTTAGTTTGTTCCCCGACCACAGATCTCTATGTCTGTTTGCATGTGCTCATTCAGTTGATGTATTTTTTTAATAATGTTTTAATGTTTTGGTTTAATCTTTGTTGATGTTGCTTTTGTTCCTTTATGCTGTTTCCTTTTAATTTGATCTTGAAAAATGAAAACAAATACAAAGACAATGTATTTTTGATATTTTGTTCATATAGAAGCAGCAGATTACAAGGTTTAAAACATTAAACTACAAAACTAACTATGATAGAGCTGCCTGATGACACAATACTGCAGAACTGCAGCTCCAACTGATGTCCAAGCACTAGCACTGAGTTTGGTTATAACAGCTTAAGCAAATTTTGACCCGGTAACACTCATGAAAAAATGAAATCAAAGACATAGATTTAAAAAGTTATCATTTAAGAAGCATATAAAATATTTTAAATCTCAATGGTACTTTGTCCAGAAACCATGCCGTGTAAGCAAATTTAATGCTAATTGCTCAAAACCAACAGGCAGGATAGCACAACTACTGATTTGGACAAAATTCAAAATTGTGTAAATATTTAATGTTTAGACCGGCATGGCTTCTATAGATAGATTTGTCAGGACAAACAGAATTAAAAAAAAAAAAGGTTTCTGGGGCAGGTAAAGAATTCCCTGAGCTGGACCAGCAATTCGGGGCCAGCATTGGAGATACCAACCCAAAAGTTATTATTCAAAAAATATTAGAAATGACACACTTATTACTGTCATTTAAATTAAAAATTAGCCTTAATAACTGTAGACAGAATAAAAACACAATAACTACTTACTTGGCTCAAACATGCCAGCACTTAAGAGTACTCCCTTACTCTTGCTTAGTATCTGCAAAGAGTGTTTGCAGATACTGTTTTGCTAAGAACAAATCCCAAAGAAAAAATTGGTGAATGTCAGAATCTTGATGAAATTCCTTTTTAAGGATTCTTGGTGAATAAGGGCCGTTGTCAATTAAAACTCTTACTACTTTTATAAATGGCTACTTTTGTAAATGTAAAAATCATGCTGATGTTGTGGAATGCATAAGATTTTAAGGTATGACTAATAAAAGCTCTGAGGCAAATGAATCTCCGAACCTTGGAATATTTTACACAGTTTTCAGTTGTATAAACTATGAAAATCATCACTTTTAATATTGTCATGGCTTACCTGACAAAGGACAGCTTCACCGCCATCCCTTCCGTGGGTTACTTTGACTATAACCATATCCCTATTATGAGGGACATCCCCTTTCAGCTCCCCCCAGAGCTCCACTTCCCCTCCTCCTTGAATATCCCTAATGTAGACCTTTCCACTTGCCAACAAGTTCAGTTCCAGCTCTGAGCTATCCGCCCTGGTGAAGTTCAGCTTGTTCATCTGCCCACTTTGTTTCTCCCTGACTTTAAGACAGAGGCCTGCAGGGCACAGGGTGGAGGCAAGCCCCAGTACCCTGCCACCCTGGTTCAGATAGGTGAAAAAGCAGGTCTGAAGCTGAGGGTTTAGGGTTTCCTCTTCTGCCAGTACCAAGAGCCTGGTGTTATCCATCCAAGGATCATTCAAAACTTGCTGTGGTTGGAGGGGATATATTATGTTGTCTTCCATGTTTATACACTCCGATAAAAACTGATGAACTACACGAAAACGCTCCTGGCAACCCCCCGTGTAAATCAGAACATTTGGTGGTTTGCTGTTACAATCAAATTTGCCACTTCTACCTCTGGCATCATCATTTATTTCATCCAGAGTCTCATCCTTATTTCCTAGTCCTACTGAGCTGTCATCAGGAAGCTCTGAAATGTTCTCAGCTGAGGCATATTTAACAGAGAGGATGGTACTGTTTTCCAACTCTAAACATTCATGGCAGCTTGACAGATGAAGGTGTTGTCCATGGCCCTCTATGTGGTGATGATCCCCTAAAGATAAGGACTGGTCTTCTGAGTCACCAGGAGGTTCTGAATCCTGGGTGCTTTGGAGTGGTTCTGACCCCCGTCGCTCCTCTAACCTCCTTCTCCTTGTCTCTGGAGTGAGGAGAAGACTACTTTTACAACACTGTAGGTGCTGGTGATCAGCTGACAGGTGACAGTGTAAAGGCTCAGTGACACCCTCTTCAGTCTGAGTGCCACAAAGCCATGGTAGTATCTCACTCTTTGAGGTCTGGGGACGCTGCTTTCCCAACAACTCACTGAGAGTGGATTCTTGGAGGAGTACAGCTATGGAAAGAAGACAAATATTTTAATGACTTAAGATTTGTAAATAAAACATATTTCTGGTAGCAAGGCCTTTAACTATAGTTGATAGTTAAGTAGGTATAAAACAGTCCACACTGAGTTAATGTGAGGATGAAATACCATGAACATATGGTTAGCAATAGGATAACAGGAGATGTTCATGTATGTTAGAGGAGCTACAGGTTAAAGGTCCTGAGACAGTGCCAGTAAGTCTGCCATCCAGGATCTGGCCATTTGGGAGGTCATTTGTCATTTCAGTTCCGTATGTATCTGCCTATATGTAGTCCTGCATGTGCACAGAGCTTGTTGTTCTCTTCTCTCTGACTTATACTGCATGCGTGGATTGTGGAGAACCCAGGCTGTAATAAGCATTGTTACGGTGAATCCAGTGTCATTTCTTTGGAACATGTACCACAATCATCATCCTATCAGTTAGGGGATTTTTTTTCCAGTTGGGTGCTCCTAACAGCTTTTCAACTATGAATGTGCATTCTAACATGTAAAGGTGTAAGCCAGCAGTTGTCTATTTACACATCCAGCTAATAGCATTAGTATTTTGAGTGAAAGTAAGTAAGTAAAATGTTCACTGATATAAAAAGGGATAGTTCACCAAAATTGAAATTTTACCCATTTTCAACTCACCACTTTGTTGATGGAGGATCTGGTGACATTTTCTAATCGACATAACATTTTGGAGTTTCGGGTAGGAGAGAATTCCACTAAATGCCAATACAATGGAAGCCTATGGTTGCTGTGTACTCAAAAAAAAAACTTGCTTGCAATGCAACAATTTATGGTGATATCTGTTCACAATTATATAGATATCACCTTAAATTGTGCAATTTTTGAGGTAGTTTTCAGCTATGTTAGCACTCTCTGTTGGTACAGGGGTGTTTGACTTTGGACAGGTGCATTTTAATTGCACAATGCTGAAAGCGAGTATATTGCTACAGCATCTCCTTGTAAACTGGCAGGGACGAATCACATTTGTGCCCGTCACTGACATGATCTCGCCTCTGGGCCAGCATCAGAGAGTTTCCGTACAGTGGTGCTTCGCAAACAGTGGTTGGTGTAGATTGTCTCAGTGCTGGCTGCTTTACAAAACGCAACAGAAGTTCAAATTTAAAGTTTAAATTTTACAGCCAGAGCAATTTCAGCACACCAGGTCTGAAAACAATGAACTGATCACATCGCCTGTTTAACTGACCCCACTTTGTTTCTTGACCTTTCCAGCTCTTCGGTGTCTCTCTCATTTATTTCAGCGTGTCTCCTCTCTTTTCCTCTTCTTCCTCCATTCTGTCCATCTTTCTTCACAACTCATCCAGACTTAGCCCTCCCAAAATTACCAACAAAATCTGACATTTTGAAAGAATTTGTCTAGCTGGTGCAGTAATACTGTTGCAATTTAGTCTCAGTTGTGTGTTTGTAGAGTATTTTAAAATGGTGTGGAATATGGCTCATCCAAACCATAGGCATCACTTGTACAGTTGGCATTTGGTGAAATTGTTTCCCTCCATGAAACTCCAGAGGGATTCTGTGGATAAGAAAATGTCACCAGAGCCTACATAACACAGTGGTTGAGTAATGGGTGAAATTTTAATTTTTGGGATAACTTTCCCTTTCACTTTATATTTAACTATGGCTTAATTTAATAATGGGCCAAAGCTGGCTCTAGGGGTTCTCAAACTAACAGAAGCCATCTTCTGTTGCAGGAAAAAAGGCTGATGACAGAATAACTTGTGGATTGTTAAACAAGAGGAAGAAGCCCAGCAGAGCTTAAGGAACTGCAATTGTTAATAATCCCATGTGCATGTCCCTAAACATGACCTTTAGAAATTGCAGATAAGGTAAAAAAAAAAAGAAATGAAGATTGTAACTTATAATTCTTTTTGGTGAACTAATTTTTTTACAAAATTAACTTAACAAATAGACAATAACGCTGCACCTTACATGAAATATGTATTGCAGTAAAAATATTATTGCATGCACAGTTAAATTATTTGATTCTATTAAGTTACTATTACTCATGGTGTTTTATGATGGGAATATAAACATGGTAAATATGAAATGATATTAAAGGCAACATACGAACTATCTTTGAAGGCACCAGTCCATTGTCCAGATGAAGCCGATCTTCAATAAAAGCCACCCCTAGCTGGCTGAAGTTATCTATACTGGCCTGAGCCACTGCTCTGAATGGCTGACCAGGGCTACAGGCCAGAGGAAGACAGTAGTCAGACCATTTCAGCACCTGCACAAAACACAGACCACAGATTAGCTGACAATATGTACTGATACACAGCACAAGGACGCTATAGGTTTCATTATGTCTTTACTATCACACAAATTACTCCCAGTGCTCTTACAATGCCTTGAATGCTCCAAGGAAGTCCTATACTACAGCAACAAGCAATGTTTGCAATTCTTGCTTGATCTTTCCCACAGTGTCAAAACAGCTTCAGCTTTTGACATAATTTTGGAGAACAGAAAGAAGTCCCTAAGAGCCAAATCCATCAAGTGTATGGAGTTATTATCCTGTCTTTATTACAAAGCGTGTTATATCAGTTTGAAACCATTATTTTGATTTCATGCACAGATTTTATGATATTTTCCCTCAAAGCCTTGCCCTCACACTCAAATAGTCACTGCTTGCACTTAGATTTGCCCTGTTTTTGCTCAAACTGTATGCTTGCACTCAGAAATATTGTTGCTTGCACAGATTCCTGGTGCTTTGGCTTCCACTCTTGCCCTCGCTTCTGCTCGCTTGTGAAACCTGCTCTTCTCAAAGGCAAAATGCTACTGACTTTGTTGTTGTGAAATAATTCTTATTCAATTTTTTCAAAACTGTTAACAAAAAAAACAAAAGTGCTGCTATCAAACAGACAAATCTACAATTATTC
This sequence comes from Acanthurus lineatus, assembly GCA_029814665.1. NCBI lineage: Eukaryota > Metazoa > Chordata > Actinopteri > Acanthuriformes > Acanthuridae > Acanthurus > Acanthurus lineatus. The sequence goes on along the minus strand of JAPZDV010000006.1, from coordinate 77,013 downwards.
TGAGAGGCACAAAAAAGGAAATGAAAGACAAAAAAAAGTACAAAAAATTCAATCCTAAAATCAACTTAAGGGATAGGTAAAGTATATAACTTAAGTAATTTACATAATTTTTAGGCACTTCTATTTTCCATTTTCTAAGCTTTTAAAAGAAATTTTCAATTTTCAATGAACAGCAACAAACCGGGGGATTCTTAAAAAATCAGCATTCATGTATGTGAAAGTCACACATTGTTAAAATGGGCCTATTTAATAGAAATTCCATATTTAGAGAATGAGGACTCATGCTCGTTTATGTTTTGTTGATTTCTCATCAGCTTTTAACTGTATGCAGCCTTATATTTTAGCTAACAGGCTCTCTGAAATACCTGGCTTCGACTTTGGCACTATACGTTGGCTGGTCGACTTCCTGACTATGAGGTCACGAAGAACTTGTGTCAATGGCACCCTGTCTGATGCCATGACATGCTCTACAGGCTCACCCCAAGGGTGTGTCTTGTCTTTTTCACTTTACTTTTTGTGCTGTACACAAACGGTTGTCAGAGCAGTTTGCAGATAATTCAGTTATTGTCAGCCTCCTGCAGGACCAGGAAGAAGGGCATGGCCCTGTGATGTGACTGTGTTCTTGCAGGGTAGGCTACACATATAGTCATGATAACTCACCTGATGACATTTATTATTTGTATCTATGTCTCTATGTATTGTACTGTGCTGTTTTATGGTATGAATTTGATTGTCGACTGCTGTTGCAAATCAAATTGCCCCATGGGGACAATAAAGACTTTATAAAAACAAAATAAAACAACAACAACAATAAAAAAAAAAAAAAAAAAATTAGCTTAGCCGTTACCATGGGGAAAAAAAAGGGGGTTTCAGGTTAATGAAAAGGCTATTCAAGGGAGGCTTAGACATGGGCTCTGATGCCATTAAAACAATGGGGTTTTTTCACCTGCACAGTTGAATCTGGCCTGTACTTGAGGAAAGTGTCCCAGCCTCACTTGAATAGCCTTGGTTAATGATACGAGGCGGTGAAAGTTGTGCCCAAATTTACACAAGGGATGATGAGGGCCAGGAATATGGTGAGTAAATAAACTCTCCTTTTATTAAAAGGTCATAAAGAAAGCATCGTAAGTAGCATTACATTGCTTTTACAGGACACATTGGTGAACACTACATCTGGCCTTCTATTGGTTGGTGGATTTTAATAGCATTGTTATATCAAAAATCCTAAACCAGAAGCAACCTGAGTGCAAGGGCAAGAGTTGCGGCCTGAACGGTAGAAGTCTGTGCAAGCAAAAATATTTCTGCATGCAAGCATACAGTTTGAGCAAAAATAGAGCAAATCTAAGTGCAAGCAGATGCTATTTGAGTGCAAAGGCAGGGTTTTGTGGGAAAATATCACAAAATCTGGGCATGAAATTGATAATTAATGCTCTCAAACTGATAAAATCTGCTGTGAACAAGGGTGTTGCTATGATGGAGAACAAACTTACTATCATGCCATCAGGTTGTTTGCCTCTTTGCCCCTTTGCAGACTTCAATGTAGTGCTGCTTTTGGTCGGAAGCCAGGGACTAGTGAAATCACAATTATGCATGTGTTTTTTTCAATTTAATCTGATAATTTTCGTTTTCATAGCTGAAACTTTGACCAATGAAAGAAATACACCTGTCAACATTGAAAAAGAAGCACGGTTTATTGGCAAAAAATTTTCGAGATGATCACTGCCCACAGCAACTTCTTGCCACCCAGCAGACCAGCTGGTCTGCCCCAAGAGGAGAGGAAAGAGAAGGTATAAAGGCTGTTCACCAAGCCTGGGCTTGGGACTGCTGCTGGCTGATGGCAAGAAAATGTAAAAGACAACAGAACTCTTGCTTGCTAAGTAGTGGAAAGTCAGTGACTGTGTCAACATATTTGCAGAGATCTCCCCCATGAGATTAAAATCTTGCACTGAGTGGACTGTGTTTCAAAGCAACAGAAAGCAGAATTTCTGCATGGAGAGTTTTAGCAGACTCTTTGTTTTACTTCATTAAAGCTGCTATTTACATTCCATACATTGTCCTATTTAATCTTTTAAAGAGACATTGAAAAACACTACAGTTAAATATACTATAAAACTACAGTATTAGACAAGTTTTAAATTTTATACATGTTTTGCAATCTAAATAAAATTGAATTACGCCTTGAGTCAAATCAATCTTTGCATATGCAAATAAATTTTGGACTCTGATGTGATAACATGTTTAAGCCTTTGTCATCATTCAACTGCTGGTTGCCAAGGTCATGTCCATCAAACAATGTGGGCTTTGTAGATAATTGGTGAATTATCCGGGGTTGATCTGGTCTAATTATCAGAAATAGCATTCATCAGAAGTTGAATAGGGCAGCTCTTATGTCTAGAGATTTGAATGAGTTTTATTATGGAACAAAACCATGACAACTCAGAGCCAAGACAAGACAAGATAAGATAAGACAAGGAGGCAAAGTTGCAGTTCTGCACACTTCAGTTAGAGCAGTTACTCCCCAACAACCTTAGCCAATTACATAAACAGAGGTAGTGTCAGTCCTTAAAAACCAAACCAAAAATGGAACTGTAATGATAGTGTCTCAAAAAACAGGAGCATTAAACATGGACTTGTCTGATCTTTGCAATCTCAAGATGTATCGGTAATAGGGCTGGAACAATTACTCAAGTAAATCGAGTAAATCGATTCTTAAAAATCCATGAGGCAATTTTTTTTTACCTCAATGCTTTATTTAATCCAGCAGAACTACACAACCCACCATGTTAAGCATGGATGATTCTTTCTGTTGCACAGCACGCTGCTACTGGTGCACTGAGGTCACTGATCACCAGACCAGATTCAAATTGGGATACGCAATTGAGTTCACAGGTAATAATGGGCGGCTACAGAGGCAGAAGCAATGTTTAACTAGCATCATTATGCCCGCGAAACTGATTTTCCTGACTTAACAGCAAAGGTAAGAAACAAATTTGCCTCATATCTGTAATGTTAAATCAACAGGGTTTTTTATCTGCTGTTTTTTTAGCTGTTTGTTCACTGAGGTTTACGGATGCTCAGTGTTGCTTTATTGTGGTTTTTTGTTTGTTTTATAGTTCATTTTGTAAATGATCAAGAGGACAGTCAAATACAGCGTTTTCATATTGTGTATTTCAGTTCTGCTCAGAGCTAAGGTATAACTATGCACACGTTAATGAGACATTGTTAAGACAAGGCACTAGTGAGTTTTTGATATGTCGTTATATATTTCCTTCGTGTTGAACTTGTGTTTGATTTATGTGAAATGGTTTACATAAGCTTGCAGCTGAGCGTGTCCTATTTAATTTGATGTACAGCATGATTAAGATTTTACATGATTAGTGTGCTGTTGGATACAGTATGTTGCAGATCTCGCTGGCAGACCCTCATTTGGGCTCAAGAGATGTTAATGAAAACATTTCCACATGCTTACTCCAAGGACTCGATTAATCCTAAAAGTAACTGGTAGATTATAGCTGCAGCCCTAATCAGTAAATAACTTCATTTCAGATTAAAATGTGGCTTGTCATGATAAAAATATGTTGGCTAAATGAAGCTACCCCCTTCACTCATATTAATACTCCCTAAATCCTTAAGAGACCAGCCAAGGAGGTGAAGTTCACCTTAATCATCAAATTTTGTTTATATGGGACCAAATCACACCCAAAGTTGTCACAAGACACTTTACATAAAAGACACCACACTTTGAAATTCAATTTATGAAGGCCCAAGACTAAAGCATGATCACCTGCCTCTGAACTGGGAGATTCTTAGCTTTTCAGGCACTTTAAATAAGGCCTCAACAACAATCAGGGCAGATTTGCAGGGCTTTTAATCATGGGCTATGGAAATCAAAACTCACTTGCCCACTCAAGTAGAAATGCTGAGAGTGTACATGTCATTCAAGCATATTCGGCATAATGTGATGTCGTGGAACATTGTTTTTGGTTTCTTATTTTCATAGCAGATGTGACAGAGTGAGAGAAAGTTATATGACAACAATGAAGTAGCTGAAGACTGTCTGTGTCAGTTTGTGTCTGTCTGTGAATAAGCATCTGTATGTCTTTCTATACTGAGCTATGTCAAATCAATGTGAACTTAACAAAATGCAATTATAAAATTAAATAAATAAGTACTGTGCTTAAAATCCTTTGTTTATTCTTAGCTTTTGCTTTATAGGAGGCTATGCAAATTTTTGAAGCTGCAAATTAAAGCAAAACTTTTAAAATACTACAAACTTTGAGGAAACGGTGTTCAGTCAAAACCTTTACGTAACTTAACAGAAACTTTTTACTTTGCAGCCATGTTTCCTATCAGAACTGTAGCGAAACTTAAAGACTTAGAGCTCTACTAACCTTTTATTCCTATAACCCTGAGTAGTCACAAGTTTATGAGCTTCTTTTCTTACTAGAGGCAAAACCTATCACCTTTTCTTGACACTTTTTTTTAATCTTCCATAATATACAAAAAAGAAGAATGACACTCTATCTCTGTTTATCGTTTCATTGAAAGATGAAGTTTTGGCCATGCAGTGTTCTTCAAGATCAAAGTTATTTATCTTTAAGAAGTCAGTCAATAACATTGTCTTAAGTTGTAAAACAGCAATAAAAAATTTTAAAGTACATTCAACAACAAAATTGGCTATCTCTTTAGTCATATTATTGTGTCCAAATCAATAACAAGATTCGTGAACTGTCTGTCAATGAAGCTGAAGTAGCAAGTTGAATAGCAAATAGGATGTGACATGATCACTTGTCTGATGGAAAATATCAATAACTTCTCAAGCCCAGTGTACTGACTGCAAGTTGCATTTGATTACCCATCGCATGGTTTTCAGAGAATGAGGTACTAAAGGACTTTACTCGTGTAAATGAAATTTTCTATGCTAACTTATTTAATTTTTTCTAATGTAAAGCTGTCCACAAACAGCTGATACCACTACCAGCAGAGCACTGTATGCCAGACTAGATACAGGCTAAATCATAACATTATAGTTCTTAAAACTGAGGTTACTCACTACAGATACAGACTGAGTCAGCAAATTAATTTAGAACGGTAAATGGTAGGTGTCCTTTATCAGGAATGAGAGGACACCCTGCAGCCAATCAGAATAAAGCATTTACCCAAACCATTATATTATACTGGCTAACATGCAGTGCCTACTTTCTTATTCGAAGTGTGAGGAGAACGGCAGCCCACTCTGTGTCCTGTAGCTTCAATGATGAATGAAATATTCTCTATTTGGGGACCACAAACCAGAGAGGACCCCAACAGCACAGTCCATTTGCTGAGGTCATCACATACCTAAGGATGGCAAAGACAGAACAGATAATAACTCCAAACACTACAAGACTGTTACAGATTCAGTGCATTTACATGCGCAGTTGAGTCAAGCTACAGTTATAGCTCAATTAGGCCATTTATTTAGACTACTGTCCTTGTTCCCTTCCAGCATCGGAGGGAGAATTGCTGTATTTACAGAAGCATGTCTGACTCCACTAGAGTATATAGAGTATATAGAGTATTAGGTGGCAATATGGCCCATTTCAGCTAGTTACTACTAGACCCTTTACCGGTGGGACAACATGGACAGCTTTGCAGCTCTGCAAATATCATACATAATCAATGCTTTACTTTTGGTGCAAATGTGCAATGCATGCAATCCCCCGTGCTTTCTTCTATGAATTTTTAGCTGTTCAGCTTTCAGGTCAAAGTCCAGCGCTGGAATTAAAGAGCACACTTGCCTAGTCTAGTTTGGGTCCAATTGAAGTGTATATATGCAGGAGTGAATCAACTGCATTATCTAGGTATGTTAGGCCAACTTTGAGAAAGTTCAATTCAGTGCGATTTCAACAGATTAACATTTTCAAGTGTATTCTAAAAGTGCAGTTTTAGTTGGACTAATGGAATAAATCAACTTTTTGTAACATCATGTAGACACGCTGATTAATTAGTAGGCAGTGAAGGCGGTCACTAAATGCTTTGATCGAAGCCACAGTATGACATCATGCTAAGACTGTGTAGAAGCAGAGTAACAGTAGACAGTATGCCTGTTTACACCAAGTATTAAAGGGACAGTTTGGATATTTTGATGTGGGGTTGCATAAGACACTTCGACTCAGTCAGTGTCGTAGATAATGAACAGCTCTTCCTCTGCCTGGAGAAGCAGCGCAGGGTGCTGCAAGGAAACAGAGCATAGTATTGCTGTAAACAGTACCAACAGCGACGGCTCTTTGAGCTACCAACAAAACCACACACCTATAAAATTTACCTCCCTTTACCCGCCCACTACATTTGTAAAATTTTTGGTGCTCTGTGTTTCCCTTAGACAGCTATTTTCATTGGGGACTACATTACTCAACTGTACAAAATCTACAACACACAGCCGTGCACAACTTTCATATTCCTATCACACTCTTAAACACAACCATGGAACACAGTTGTTGTGTAGTAAGACAATGAACTGGCATGAGTGTCTCATACAATCCCACATCAAAATATCCCAACTATCTCTTTAATATGCATCCTGAGTGATCCAATCACAAGTAGGCAGGGTATGTACAAGTGCGACTGCACACAAAATGCAGCAAGGAGGCAGTGAGATCAAACTCAACATCTGTCATGTTCTGTGACTGTAAATGGTAAACAGATTGCATTTATATTGCGTTTTTCTAGTCTTTTAACCATACAAAGGGTTTTTATACTGCATGACAACTCTCACCTACTCACATATATAATCATACACTAATGGACTGGGCTTCAATGCAAAGTGCCAACCGCTTATCACAAAACACACCCACACACTCAGACCTTTACCTTTTCTTTGCCAGTTAAGAACATTTTTAGTCTTTCCATATGGAAAGATATTGATGTTTTCAATTGGAAAGACCAGATGTGCAGATGTTAATTTACAAGCAAGGAAAGGAAGAGATTGATTAGATCACCCAAGACCCATGTTAATACCTACTAAGAAAGCTTCACTTACACAATGACATTGGTTTGCAGTCACTTTGACATAATACAAATTATTTAATGGTGGCAGCAACACTACTTTTGTGGTAGACATGGCAAGGACATCATTATTATGATAACATATAAAAACACCAATATAGGAGTGTTCAAAACTTCACATAACATTTTTGAATATTCTTTCTTTTGGGCCACAGTCTGAGCAATGGGGCAGCAACAAGTTCTCTGGAGGGCTTGTGAATTACCCCCTAGGATCATGTTACCCACTTTGAGGGAGACAGTATCAGTTTGATTTGTCCTTGGTAGCTGAGGAGCAATATATCTGCTTATTAGCCAAGGTGGGGAATTTAACCAGTAGTACATTGAGACCAAACAGTTGATATCTCAGTCTTTTCTATTGTAAAGTACAATGAAAATGCCACGCCTGTCATAGAAAAAAAACACATTAATACCAATAATATATTAACATTTTTACATACTTACTGATGCTGTGCAGGTAAATAAGAATGAAAATCACTCTGACAACGCTTATTTCACAACGTTGGCAATGGAGACGTTAACGTTACGTAAGGTTTGAATCTAATAGAGGCATGTTAGCAAGAAAGTAACAGGCCCAGGCAGTGTCCACTTACCCCGGACTGCACAAGTTTAAAATTACTATTTTAACTTATCTAACTGACTCTTCTTCTAACTAGTTCCAGTATCCAACCTGTGGCTCTGTGACACAGACGACCTTGTCTCCCAGCTGAAGGAAGACGATGTCCCCCGATGGAAGGGTGCTGAGCTGTCGGTGTGCAGCCGTTTGGTGTCGAGTTGGCTGATCCGTGGCTACTGGTGAGGTCGAGTTGGAGCAGACGCTGAAACTGAAGCTGCTGCTGTTGAGTCTAGATAGACGGTTACGGATCAAAACCGAGTAGCACTTGTGAAAGCGCACCCATAGGTAGACGTAGCACAAGGTTATTAGCATCTTAAGCAGCATGCGTGAGGGGGAGCATCGTCACTGTTCTTTTGGCCTTGGGCAATGACGGTGCTCTCGGTGAACCCAATGCTACTCGAGTATTTAGCTGTAAAGGTAAATGCTAAGTGCTAACTGCTTTTCATCTTTGTAGGCAGCAACATCTACGCCGCGGAGCATAAAGGCTGCAGTCGAATTGTCCTTTTTGTTTTGGGAGGTTCCTTGCTGAGTAAAATGATCCGGAAGTAGTTCATGTCAAAAACTGTTCGAATCATCTAGATGCCAAGGAGAGGTGGCTCAAGGCTTCCTCTCGTATCCCCTTCATCACAGGATACACCAGACCCTTTAGGAAAGGAAAGGAGATTATTCCGTCCCACAGTTCTCTGCGGCAGCAACATTCATAAGCGATTTATCATTCATTTGCTCGCGAGTTCAGGAAATAATGATGACGGATTTAAGAGGGGAATAGAGAAAACTACCATTGCTCATCGATCCTATTCAAATTATACCATGACGTGCCTTAACTAGCTAATAATCTGATGCCTGTGTTTTGAACTCTCAACATTATGTTAAGCCCATAGTCGAACCATGAGCGTTACGCTAACGTCGTTGTAAAATTATCGGAGTGAAAAACATGGAACAATCAAAGCTGTTTAGTTAACGACCTGGGCATTTCACGGCCCGCGGGCCACATACGGCCCGTTGACCCTTCCTGTCCGGCCCGCGTGCGGTCACTCAAACAAGAAATGCAAATGAAAAGTAGTTCACGCTATGCACCCTGTGCTGCTTTTATTTTGAAAGTCCTTTATTTATGTACGGACGCATGCGCGGGTGGCATGTGCGTGCGTAGACCCTCAAAAATGACCCTCAAAATGTCAACTCTTGCGGATAAAAAAGACTGATGCCGAATGCCGCATTTTTTAAAAGGCGTGGACTGCAAAATATTTGTTTACAGAAGTTAAGGGAAAAGCGGTGTGTTTAGTGTGTGGCGCACAGGTCGCTGTGTTCAAGGAATACAACTTAAACCGGCACTACGGCACTATCCTTCGTCACCGATGCGCACCTCTCAGCTGTATTTCGCATATCCACCTCAAATCTTCAGCCAGATTTCAGTGCGCTTGTCGAAACCCAAAACAAACTAGATTTTTTTCTCACTGAATTGGAAAAGTGAACAAAAAGATATCTAAGGCATTTGTAGCTTTTTGTATTTAGTTATTTAATTGCTTACATTTGCAAAACAACCAGTCAGTGTTTCTGAGTTCTCAGTCTGTGTTAACAATAAAATTACATACTTGATGTAATTTTTTGTTTTCCTGTTTATGACTTTTTTGACTTACTCCACAATTTCTAATCTTTATTGTAGGGCTGTCGAAGTTAACGCGTTAATAAATCATTATTAAATTAATTATTATTAAAGCGTTAACTTCGACAGCCCTATTTAAAACCTGTAAACACGGTCTCCGCTATTGTATTGTAACAATTTAGATGTAAATATTAACGCTGCAAGAGTTTGAAAAGTAGGCTAATTGTGTAGGTACCCTGAAGAACGTGTCAAACTCAAGACCCGTGGGCCCTCTCCGGCCCGTCCTGTCATTTTATGTGGCCTGCGAAAGCTTAAAAGGGGGTATTGTTATTTTTAAAATAAAATTCTATACTGCTTTAAAGCGTACATTGACCATAAACTACATCTCCCACAATGCACATCGATTTTGTTACCCGCGAAGTGACGGCAATTCGCAGTGTTTCCACCGTTTCTACTTTAGTGGTTTTCCGACAAGCATAGGTGAGACATATCAACAGATATCTCCCAAATGTCCAAGAAGAGAAAAACTGATGCTGAAGGAACAGTGTTGTTTTTTGCAGCCATCTTAGTTTTAGTCTTAGTCTTTTGGACGAAAATGATTATTAGTTTTAGTCACATTTTAGTCATAACTATATGTGATAGTTTTAGTCCAGTTTTAGTCGACGAAA
>JAPZDV010000006.1:52706-66381 GCA_029814665.1 Acanthurus lineatus | reverse complement strand
ACAGGTGTGGACCAATCAGGCTGATGGCACCTGGGAGCAGAGAGTAGGAGAAAAAGACCAGAGGAGGGAGAGAGAGACACACACGCACACACACCAAAACTACACTGCCTCCCCCTTCTTGCCTGACATGTAACATGAAGACAAAATTTTGTGCTGCAGATTTTGTTTAAGTGATTGAACTCACTCAAATGTTTGTGTTTTCTGGATCAGCTGTCTGTAAAAGCTGTCATGGCAGGTCTGATCTTAAAGCTCAAGTAACATTTAAACATTTTTACAAATTCTCTAGTTTTCTTTCTTGCCCAGAATCATGTAAGAATGTCAATGCCAGTTCTGTCTCTGTGAGTCCAGAGTTGGAATATTTAGTTTAGCCAAGAGCAAAGACTGTAAGCAGAAAGAAAGTGTGATTGTTGCTCATTAAATCAAAAAAAAAGTCAAAGAACACTGTCTCTAACAAATAGTATAATATTCATGGAACATAATGTCACCTCTACTGCTTTATTTGTGTGCAAATTGCAGATGGTACCCCAACAATTGGCTAACATTAAACAAATATACAAGTTTAGGCACGGTTATGGCAACAGTGTTGTTCTTCCAATAGCCAAGCTTTAAGATATTTGGTAAAAGAGGTCAGAGTTGGGAGTTCACGTATTGTGTTTGGTATTGAATTTCAGGTGTGAGAAGCACGAACAGAAAAAGTGGCTTGACTAAAGGAACTCTTTCTAAAAGGAACTACACAGTCACCTCTAGAACCAGCTCTTGTTGATCTGTTTGAGTTTTTTTTCACAAATTCTTTTAATGGAGGAGGTGCTTTGCCATGGAAGATTTTGTAGATCAAGATAGTGTCTGTGTATTTAACAGTGTTGTCCCAGCTTAAACGCTCATGTTTTTTTAATAGCTGACAGTGATGGTGCGTTTTTGGTTTTTTATCCAATACTTTCAGAGCTTGTTTATAAACTGTTTCAGTCGGCTTTAGTGTCGTCTTACAGGCCGATGCCCAACTTGTTACGCAATAGGACATGTGTGACATGATCATAGTATCAAAATACAATTTTGCTGACTCAAGAGTTAGATTGTTTTAGGGCTGGATGATATGACCTCAAATCAATATCACAATAAATTGAGCAGTTTTACCTCGATAACAATAAATATCTTCGGCTGACTTACTTCATCTACAGCTGTGTCAGCCATAGACGAAGTGAATGTAGACGAAATAAAGAAGACGAAACGTAGAGGAAAGACGATACATAGACGAAATGAAGAAGCAGCTGTGTCAGCTGCTTCTTCATTTCGTCTACGTCATTTGAACCATCAGCCATCATAGTCTGTTTCCCTTCTTGTTCAGACTGGATGGGTGGAGTCACGTGACTACACACACTATACCTCGTCTTAAAGGGGAATGAACATAGCCTACCAGCACAAACAGTCAAAACAGACAAAAAAGACTTATTTTCTTTTTTATTAAAACACCGAATTTACTGACATGGGCAAAATGACGTCAGTTATGGTAGTAAATTTCGGTAATGGTAAATTTTCAGTTGATCGCCCAGGCCTAGATTGTTTCTGATATACCTAAAGTTGGACAAGTTAAACTTAATTCTATTCACAGTGTTTTTTATCTGTTGTTTAAAAAGAAGCTGCGAGTCAAGATTGATTCCTAAGTATTTAAACTCTTGTACCACCTCGATTGTTTTGCCTTGCACAGAAACGTTGGGATCACTGTCAGTATTTGCTCTTTTTGAGAAGTACATACACACAGTCTTGGATATGTTCAAGTATAGTTGGGATTTCTCAAGCCAGTTATACACATTTGTCATAGCATCTGTCAGTTCTTGCCCAGCGTGTTTTTTATCCTTTGCATAGACAAACAGAACAGCATCATCAGCATACATTTGGCAGGTGACATTCGAAAGACAACAATTTGGCAGATCATTTATAAACAAACTGAAAAGCAGTGGACCTAGCACTGACCCCTGCAGTACCCCAAGATTGTTGTTACGTGATGTTGACTTCATGTTCTGTATCGTAACACACTGTGATCTTGCAGATATGTATGATTCAATCCAATTCAGAGTACTTGGGGGGAAGTTAAAACTAGACAGTTTGGTCAACAGTATCTGGTGGTTAATGGTGTCAAATGCTTTTCTAAGATTTATGAAAACAGCACCAATGACACCGCCTGCATCCAGCTTTGATTTTATGTTTTCCAAAAAGAAGCAAACCGCCATCTCAGTAGATTGCATCCTGTTCAAGGTATATGGACTGTTGTTAAGATGATCTACAATTTGCTCCGCTACTATTTTTTCCATGACTTTGGAGACTACTGGAAGTATGCTTATCAGTCTGTAGTTGCTGGTTATTGCAGGATTACCTGACTTAAAGACTGGTATAATGACAGAACACTTCCAGGGTTCGAGGAAGGAACTTTCGTTTATGGATTTATTTATAATAGTAGTTAAGGGTGCTATGAAAGATTCTTTGTGATAATTTAGAAATGTTACATCCATACAAAATGCATCTTTGGCTTTAGAACTTTTGAGGCCACACACAGCTTTATCAACTTGTGCATGCGACACTACGCACAAATTAAGAAAGGGGTGGTCGGCGTTCAGTGGCATTGGTGGGTGGTATTCTATCTGGGGGCAATTGCTTTGAGTCAGTTATTTAACTGAGTCTATAAAGTAATCGTTCAAAGTTGTTGCAATGTCCCTTGGATCATGCATGACTTTCTCCTCTAACTGTAGCTCCCTAATTTCTCTGTGCACTATACTATTTCCCATCAATTTTTTGATATTTGTCCAGATCTCTTTAGCATTTCCTCTTGCAGTACTAATTATATTAATAAAAAAAATTTGCTTTTGCAAATCGAATTTCCTTTACCACTTTATTTCTAAGAGAAGTAAATGTCTGTCTATCATCCACCCTTTTCGTTTTAAGTGATATTTTAAGAGCACAATCTCGTTTTTTCAATAATGTCCCTATGGTTTCATTCAACCACGGGAGGTGATTCTTTTTTGATGGTTTTGCTTTAATTTTTCTAGTAAATGCAGACACTGTGTCTTGGATAACAGTCATGAATACATTACAGTTTTCACTAACATGATTATGGGTGAGATAATTATCCCAGTTGATATTGTTTAGCGCCTGTGTCAAATTTGGAATCTCCCTCCTTGGTACTCTCATCTGCTCTGATATTGTTTTCTTAGAACAAGAAAATCTATTATTAGATAGTTTTCTTGAGAACAGAATGAAGTTATGGTCTTACAGACCCGTGATCATATTGAACGTCTTTTGAATTCTCTCACACTTATTGGAAAAGACAGATCTATGCATGTTTCAGAGGAAGTAGTTAGTCTGCTAGGACCTTTGATTAATTGAGTTAAGTTAAAATTAGTTAATAGTGACTTTAACTGTTTCCGATTTGATTTGTCAAGCCAGTTAATATTTAAATCTCCAAGCAAGATTACTTCATTTTTCGTATCACATTCCTTAAGTAGAGCCTGAAGCTGCGCATAGAAAGCATTAGAGGGTGATGGAGGTCTATACATCCCATTCAGCGTTATCGACATTTGTTGAGAGAGAGCTATTTTAAGACCGATACATTCAAGGTTATGTACACAGACCCATTCTATCTGTTTGCACTTTAAGTGTTCCCTTACATAAAATATTGCCCCACAACCTCGATTTCCCAGCTGGTCTTTCCTAAAGATACTGTAGCCTGGTACATGCAGTCCAGCCATCGGTGAATTTATATTGAGCCAGGTCTCAGACAAACATAAAAAGTCCAGGTTCGAGTTACTTAATAGATGATGAACCTGGTCACACTTGGGCAAAATGCTTCTAATATTTAAATGTCCACCAAGTAGACCTCTTGTCTTATATTGTGGGTCCCAGATTACCTTGGCTTGGTTAAGGGTGCTGTATAGATTTGCAGATAGTTGTTTTTTGAACACAGGGTTTTTGGGGCATAACCCACCCCTGGACTCACCCACCGCTACACTGCTGATGGAGTCTGAATGAGCTGCTGGCAGTGGTGGAGGTCCTGCCGGCATCGATGTCAGCCCAGCCAGTGGTGGTGGGGATCCAGCTAGCTGAAGTGGAGGCCCAGGCAGCATAGGTGGAGGTCCAGCTGGCTGAGGTGGAGGCCCAGGCAGCAGAGGTGGAGGCCCAGCTAGCTGAGGTGGAGATCCTCCTAGTAGGGGTGGAGGCCCAAGCAGCAGAGGTGGAGGTCCAGCTAGCTGAAGTGGAGGCCCAGGCAGCAGAGGTTGAGGCCCAGGCAGCAGAGGTAGAGGCCCAGGCAGTGGAGGTCGAGGCCCAGCCAGCAAAGGAGGTGGCCCAGCCAGTAGAGGTGTTAGCCCAGCTACCAAAAGCGGAGGCCCAGTCAGCAGAGGTGGTAACCCAGCTAGCAGAGGTGGTGGCCCAGCTAGCAGAGATGGTGGCCCATCTGGCAGTGGTGTTAGCCAAGCTAGCAGATGTGGAGGACCAGCTAGCAGAGGTGGAGGCCAAGCTGGCAGTAGTGTTAGCCCAGCTAGTAGAAGTGGAGGCCTAGCTGGCAGTGGTGTTAGCCCCACTAACAGATGTAGAGGCCCAGCTAGTAATGGAGGTGGTCCAGCTAGCCATGGGGCTAATCCAGCTAAAGATTGAGGCCCAGAATTTAGTTCAATATCACCAGCCAAGAGAAGTATCAGCAAAAGATTAAAAACACCCAGGAGTGGTCTACCTGTGACAGCCTGTTCCTGTTCACCTGGGGTCGGCCTGGCATGGCCATAATCCAGTACTCTTGTGAACAGCATGTGCTGACTCCAACTGGCTGGATACAGGGTTTGATTGTCCCTTTTTCTTGGGCATGTTGAACTCAGCAGAAGATAGAGATAAATAAAAGGGCTTTGTGAGGTGGTACTCTGCTTTTAAGTAGCTTCCTGTGGACATCGAAGCCACTATGAAGCCATGAAGCCGGTCAGACTGCAGCTGGGTCCAATGGACATTTAGTTTTGGCCTGTGTTTTAACATTTAAGCATCAGTATACTAAGCATGCTCAGTCAAGTCTTGGGTACAGCACATTATGAAAAAATAATTAAAAATTTTATGGAAAACACTAAATTTATGACCAGTACCCTAACTGTATTATTGACACTTTGCAGGAAGAAAAGTGTAGCTCTTAGTGAATGCAAAAGAAAAACAGTTTTTTATATATATATTTTTTCCCCCAGAAAGAAAAGTGACATCACAAGTGATAGCAGTTGCCAATTGTTTGCTATTCGCTTTTACAGGTTAGCAGAGGAGATGAACATGCCCTCCCTTCCGGAGATGCTGTTTGGGGACAATGTTCTGCGCATCCAACACACAGATGGCTATGGCATTGAATTCAATGCTATTGATGCATTGAAGAGAGTCAACAACATGGAGGACGCTGTCAAGGTGGCCTGTGCTCAGGAATGGCAGGAGAGCAGGCAAGATGGTTTGCACACACAGACACAAGACAAATCCTAGCAACAAATAACATGGAGCAAAAGTGCATAACAAGGAAGTTAAAACCTACAAGTTAATTCAACTCACTGACTATCAAGTAACACATTTAGGCATTGACTAAATGTCTTTTAAGAAACATCATTTTGATGTTTTTTTAGCCTAGCTTCAACATATTTCAGAAAGCAGCCACTAGAATGTGTCTCTGAATAAAAATTTTGTGTGTTCAGAAATGATCTGAGTAAAAGCCAGGAACCTTCAGGTCTACTGTATGCCTGTCAACATAACAAATTTTGTTGTACAACATATTTTTCCAGAAAATATTGTGATAAGCAATATTATTAATGTCTTTTAAAGACCGTTCTATTCCAGTACTAAAACAATAATAGAGCTAAGATAAAAGAACGTGCGCTGAAGTCCACCTATGATGCACATGCATGTGTGCAGGTGCACAGTTAACATGCAACTCCTTTCAAAGGTTGTGTGACCACTGCTCCTGATGTGACAAGTTTACATAATACTGGATAAATATGGGCCTACATATATATACTGTGAGAGGCTGTTGTGTCACGGTATGGCTACAGTCTTTTATGCTAGTTGGCTGGCAATAGTAGAAGCCAACCAAAAACATGAATCCTGCCCCTACCCAGTCCTAGCCCACGGTGATCTGATAACACCAAATAAGTTTTACACATCACTGTAAACTTTTATCTTTTTATCTCTTCCAAACCAAGAAAAAAGCTCTGCTTCCTTTCAATCCTACTACAGTAGTTTAATAGACTAGAGAGAAATTGACTGTGCCCGTATTCTACCGTCTGTGGCAACTATTCTACGGCTACCAGAATTTTTTAAGGTGAGTGGGATCTTTCATGTTACTTAGTGCATTAGTTGACATTTGGAATCCGTCAAGCTACCTTAGATGTCAAAATGACAATTTACCACTGTGTTTTTTATTATTGTCTCTCTTGCGTGACATACACTGTAGTGATGATCAGCTTTTTTGGCGCTCAAAAAGTATATTGAATTACAGCCATTAATGCAAACTTCCTGTTTTATCACCTGAAGAAAAAAGAAACAGAGTGCCATTCAAGTGCATGGTGGCGGCACTACACCTTTGGTTATCAAGACTGAAAAACACTCCTGATAGCCTCGAGTAACACGTTATCTCTATACTTTAGCTGGCTGGTTTACTGTTGCATGCTGTCCACTCTTTGTGTTAATATGAGCCCTGCCTCAGGAGGGCAGCAACAGAGGGACAGAAACAGCACGACTGGCTAAAATGCAGGCCACATCCTAATGTAAATAAACACATATGTGAATGGCAATATCAAGGTCTGAGAAACTATTGATTTCATTGTTCTATACTGTATTTACAAGAAGTTGATATAGTAACGATCATGGCAGGCCTAGTCCACTGTTCAACTTTTGTAAGTTGTGGCAAGTCCAAGTATTTCTTGAATATTATTATTATATTTTTGGGGCTTTTCACTCCTTTATTTTGATAAGAAAGCTAGAGAGAGACAGAAAATGGGACCTGAGACCACTGCAGCAAGGATATAGTCTGTGTATATGGGATGCCCGCACTTCTGTCTGAGTTACAGAGTGCCCCACAAAAAATAAAATTTAACAAAATCCATAACATCAACCCAGACTGGTTTTACACTGTGTTTTTTTTAGAGAAGCTCAGTTAAAATTTTCTGTGATTTAAAATAGTTGGCCACGTGAAACTTTTTTCTTTTTTCAGATTTTGTTCTGTGCAAGCAGTGAATTCTTTTTCTTGGTTACATTGATTCCTTGCTGGTAAAGGCAGTACCATGTTCAAGGGTGTAGGTCTCGGCGAGATAGGCAGATTCAGATTCCAGATAGGGATATGTTTTCTGTGAAAGCCTAACGTGGAACATGTCATCTGCTTATTTGAATTAACTAAAATATTTGTCACTGATCTTGAATTTATTGATAACAAAAGAGAATAGCACAGGGACAGGAACAGACACCCTCTTTGGGCTGCAAGTCCCTGATCAAGAGGACCGGCCCCATGTTGAAGTTTAGATCAACAAGTCTAATAAGGAGAATATGTGTCTTCACTGAAGTAAAAGCAGAAATAAATTCTTCCAAATAAAACTCTTGTGTACCCATTAGGATGCATAAGATGTTTAGTGACTGTATTACGCAGAGCAGAGCATCATCTACGGCTTTGCTACTTCTTTATGCAAATGTGAATTCTACATATTGGTCACAGGGATGAACAGGTGGATGGCAGTAACCCATTCCATGGTTTGACACGGTATAGAATGTATTGCAACTGGCAAATAAGCCCACAGTTCCTCCAACACAGAGGAGATATTGATTGTTTATGGAAATTTGAGACAATGGAGTCCTGAAAACCTAACTTTTATCTTCCAATCAAATTCCCTCCACTGATGACTGTTAATACCTTTGTGATTACTGTGAAGGAAAAATCTGGTCAAAGATGAGCTGGAGGAAATTAGGAGGTCAGGAGACGGTAGATGTCTTACGCAGAGGCATTTATTGCAGAACTCAACATTGAGGGGATCAGTACTAGCAACATCCACAAGTAATCATGAGTATTGCCAGCAGTATTTAAGTCTTTGTGTCCTCACATGTCACCAGTCCTAAACTACATATGCAAACAAGATCAAGCTGTTCACTTTTGGGATCTTACTGGGTATCAGAACATAAACATTAATACCCTCAGCCATGGTTACTATGGCGAGGGTAGATGGGGAGAGTCTGCACAAATAACTGTAAGACACAACACTGGTTAAAACAAAGGGACTGTGTGACACAGACATCATCTTTGCTCTACTTAAGTGCAAAGAAGCATAGTGGCAGACAAAGAAGTGAACGAGTGGGAGTGAAAAAACTGTACAAAAACAGACACAAAAATCAATAAGCAGTAACTGTAATAAAATTAAATAACAATTCAGCAATGATGCATCAAGTTCTTAATTTGTCTACAAGTTGCCATTGTAGACTTGTCATCCATCCAGGTCTTTAGTCCTTAAAATGTGTGTGAAAATATCAAAATACTACTTTATTGTCTAACAAGAGAAAATACTTTACTAATAAACAAAACATAATAGGCACTGCAATGATATCAAATGATCAAAAACTATTTATATATTATATATTTACTCCAAATATTAAAGTAAAAACAAAGCATTAATAATAATCATTACCAGGCCATCAATCACAACAGTAATCATTTTGTTTTGGTTGTCATTTGGCATTTAGTAAATGATAACATTCATCTTACTGGTGGGGAAAAAATATGCATGCAAATACCTTTCAAGCCCATGACCTGTAAAATATACGAATAATAATGTTGTTTTTAAATTAGGCTACATATCCCTATCATATGGAATTTGGTGCTTGAGTACAAAACCGACCTTTATTCTTAGTCTAGTTACATTTTCAGCTTCTCTCACCATGTCACTGTGTGTTTGTATGCAGAGTTGTTGTGGAGAGTTAATTTGTAACTGATAATGCTTTAGATGAATTAACCCTTTTCAAATACAGGCTATTTGTTTCACAATCAGTCAGAGCAAAAAACTGAAGGATGATGATTTTTAATTATTTTACTTAGAATTACACAGACATTCATTGAAAGAGACTTTGAAAAAAATACTTTGAAAAACCTTTAGTTTTTAAATGATCAATGTACATTCTATAGCAGTGTTGGTATGTAAAATAAATTCATAATCTGCAATAAAAAATGTTTATGATATGTATAAATATAGAAATACACACACACATATTTATATATAATTATACTCATGCTATATATATAGATAGCATGAGCATAGACAGTGAAGATATGATCAGATGATCATGATCAGATAGCCTATCAATTAAATGAGAATATTGTCTGCGGTTTTATGATCATGTTATTATTTCCCACCGACATGAGCTTCAAAGAACCATCTAACGTGCATAACAAACCATGCCCAAAAAAAAGAGGTTCTTTAAGTGATAATGCCTTGCTAAATAACCAGGGAGCTTTTTTAAGAACCATTTAAGAACCTTTGTTTTTCTGTGAGCAGCTGCTCTCTCTCCCCCAGCCAGACCACAATCCCCAGCTCCCTCAGTGTCAGGGTAGCATCTCTCAGCATTGAGTAGTTCTTCTCTTTGGTCTCCAAACTTATTCTTAGCTGTGCAGGGTATGGGCACTTTGTGCTGATCTCCTTCATCCTCAGCTGCTTGATACACTGTGGACCTGTGCCCTCTATTTCTGTTGCTACGAGGAGGGGTTGTGGTCAAATAAATCTGTTTGTCATTTTGCGAGATCCCTTTGTTCTATGATACCATGTAAATATGACGTTATCACCTCAGATGGAGCTTCACGTTTATGATGTTGCTCTTGACATAACGTCAACATAAGTCTGTAATTCAAATTTCAAGCAGTGATGTATATTAAGCTGCATTTGCTTTAGCCTTTCATTTAACACGTACAACTGCTTGTTCTCTGTATCCAGTATATTAGAAAAAATGATCAAATCTTTCTTTTTGAACACAGCCTAAAGATTTTGCATATTGGTACTCTTTGTACTAGTTTAGGTCATATCACACATGAGGGCTCTTAACTGCAACCAAAGCAAAGAAGGCAAAGGGCTCCTGCTGTTGTTAATGTGCTGTGTCTAGTCCTCATATTTAAACTGAACTAAACTTATCTCTGTATCTCTGTCATAATGTTGACTTTAACTCAGTTCCTACAAATATTGCTGTAAAAAATGGTACAAAATACCAAGCATACAAGTTTTTATTTATTTTTTTGTACCACTTCATGATTAGTTCTTTGTGAGATGTCTGGTTGAATGAGTAGACAGTTGAGAGTCTCTGATAAGGCAACAGAACTATTAGGGGGATGTTCCGAGACAGGCAGGTGAACTGGTGAACCTTTGTCTCAGGCAGACAAAAAACAGGGAAAAAACAGAGGCAAACTCGAGTTTATGAACAAAGGGCAGAAGTGGTTACTGGGGCAGAAACGAGGAGGGGTGGTCGAAAACAAGCCGAGGCGAAACCAGAAAGTCAGTCCAAAAAAATTTGCTGGAATACTTGCTCTTCTAGGTTTCCAATCTCCAGATCCTCTCGTCAGGGCTGCCCTTTATCTCCACTTCTATTCTCTTTATCTTTGGAACCTATTGCTCAGGCAGTACGACAGTCAGAGGTTCTTAAACCAATCATCATTCAAAACACACCACACTGCATTTCTCTGTATACGATGATATTTTGATTTTTACAAAAAGTCCATCTAAAACCCTCCCACATCTCCTTAAAATTTTTGAGGTCTTCAGCAATATCTCAGGTTATAAAATAAACTGGACAAAATCAGCCATAATGCTACTAGGGGGATTGGGTGATCAGACATCTATCTCTAATATTCCAGTTGTTCGCAATTTTAAATACTTAGGAGTGTCCATCCATCCCTCCCTTAACTCACTGTAATATGATTATAATAAAGTCTTAAATGATATTGATGGCGACCTGAAAAGATGGGGTATGCTCCCTACTTCCTTTCAGTCATCAAGATGAACGTATTGCCTCGGATTAATTTAATCAGTTCTATGATTCCTCTAGCTCCACCGGGTGGTTACTGGAAGAAGCTGCAATCTGTTATCAGCACCTTTTTATGGAATAAGAAAAAAACCCCAAATCAATGCTTCTACTCTGCAAAGATATAAATCATTAGGAGGTATCAATCTACCCAATCCCTAATGGTATTCATGGTGTTTTTTGCTGCGTCCACTTATTACTTGGCTGAACACAGAGACTCTGGTGTCATGGCGCCCTAATGAAGAGCACTTAACATATCCACATAATCTGTCTAATTTGGTATGTGGCAGAGTGGTGCAGTGAGTTGCTGTGACAACGCCACCCAGGGGAATCTCGCCCCCGGGAAAGTTGTTTAAGATATCGTTCTTTATTTTTGAATCAGGAACCAGGTTCTTAATAAATTCCACTTGGGCAGAGAACATGTAAATAAAAAAAACTTTATTGAACAACCTACACAAAAAAAGATACTAATAACTAAATCAACCACCAGGGCTCAACCAAAACAAAACTTAACATGAGGCCAAAAACCCAAATAAAAGGATACAGACAGCGCCGGGGCTTACCTGGGCAGCAGGGGTCCAAACAAGGCAAAAAGTCCACAACACACAAAAGAAAATCACCCGTGACACAGCAAATCAAGCAAATCAGGAGTGCGAAGAAAATCCACCACCAGGAAAGTGAACTGCTTCCAGGGCCCACAGTGCCTGTAACCAAGAAAAAAAGCAAAATTAATACAACCAAATCACAATGAAAAAAAGAACCCTGGTGGTGACAATAAAATATCACAATGGAAACATACAATGTAATGAAATGTAATCAAGCCCATATGACAGAAAAAACAAAAATAGAAATGAATCCCAGCAAACAAAAAAAAAACAAACCAAAACACAGGCAAGCCCAGGCTTTAAAATAACTATTCTTAAAATTTGTACCTGAGCTGTGTATGTTCAGTTACAGACAGGAGGAATCATGCATAATGATTGGGAATGGCAATAATGGGAACCACTACGGGCATCAGCAAGCCTCAGGAAGCCACACGCACAGAACGTGTCCACCGAGCGGCGTGTCCAAATCCAGTCCACAAACCGCATAAAAATCAGCCGCGGATAAGAGAGCAGCGGTAGAGCAGCAGGTACAACAACAGGGAGAACAGCAGGTAGAACAGCAGGTAAAACAGTAGGCAAAACAGCAGGCAAAACAGCGGGCAAAAACAGCAGGCAAAACAGCAGCCAAACCAAGGGAGGCAGCGCTGATGACTGGCCTCATGCCTGTACAGTCTCTAAAAGAGAAGGCATGAACAATTAGCATTGCGTGTTAATAAGTCAGTGTGAGACTCACTCTAATTTTTAACCTACCCGTGGGCACCGGCACGGCCTCAATGGCGACAGGAGGAGGTGTTTGCAGGCTGGTGGATCAACCTGCAACAGATAAAATTACGTCAGCGGCTGAGACCCTAGCGCCAGCCAGCATAAATAGGTGGACAACAGCGACTCACCAGAAAGACCAGGAAGCGATCGCACAGGGCCCCCAGCAGAGCAATCCGTCCCTTCACCCCAACACAGCCAACTACATACACACACATATATACACAAACACCGGTGTCACCAATGTGCACACAGCGCCCATTGCGCCCTGGAATGGAGAGGTTAAAGTGGCATAGCGTATTACCTTTCAGTCAATGCGAAACAAGCTGCCGGCCACACGATCTGCCACGCCAGGCTGCAGCCACCACCACCGGAGATCAGGCAACAGAGGAAGAGGTGTGGTTGCGCACCTGACTATGAAGGCTCGCACGGTGCCGCCCATTAATCAGTGCGCCAAGAATCTGGCACAGCGCCATCAGTGGCCAGGAGAAAGCTCTCCGGTCACAGATATATTCTAATATACCCCATAGGAAAATAAAACAAGACTTTGGGCCAATAATTTCGTATCATTTCTTTGCATGGCATAAAGTTCAGCGATTTACCAAAATCCACAATAAATTCTTCACTCAATCCCCAATTTTCTAAACTATTCTCTCCTAATTGAGAAGAAGCCAATTTTTTTCCCAAAATTGAGGGATAAAGGAGTGTGTGTTCTGAAAGACATCATAGGGAAACAGGGTCTCCGTGAATTTCATGACTTACAGAGGTCTTATAACCTATCGGGCACTTGTCATTTCTATCAACAGATCATCAGTTATGTGCAGTAATGCGCACCCAAGGTGTTCCTTTGGACACCGAGTTAGAAAATCATCCTCTTCATCTTATTTTTGATACCAAAGGTAAAAACAATGGTATTGTCTCGGACCTATATAAATTTATAACTAAAGCTTCATACAAACCTTTACCACTTAACAGACTCTGGAAGACGGACATTAATATTTCCTCAGACCTAGATTGGCACACTATATGGTCAAATGTATTCTTGTCTTCCAGAAATCCTGACCATCATATGATACATTTTAAATTTATTCACAGATCCCAATTAACTCCTCGAAGATTACAACAAATGAAACTCAGAGATAATTCTTATTGTGATTTTTGTCCAAACAATACCATCGCTGCCTTCCATCATATGGTTTGGCAGTGTGCGGAGGTTAATAGATTCTGGTATAATGTCTCGTGTATCATGTCTAATATCATAGGGAAAGCCATCC
>JAPZDV010000006.1:13600-27803 GCA_029814665.1 Acanthurus lineatus | reverse complement strand
TTAACCCTGTAAAGCCTGAACCATGAAATAATTGCAAGAAAATTCTAATTTTTTGAAACTGGAGTGTTTATTGAACCTTCTAACAAATAATAATAAAAAAAATTAAATATCAATTTGCATATATGAGTTTTAATTTGTATCATTTTTGATACATCCGGCATTTTTGTGCTTTATTGCTCACAGTTTGTTTATATTAAACTAACAAAAACATATAAACACAACATTTGTAACCCATTAAAGCTTGAGTTTACTTTAAAATTTTTCCTCAAGTAATTTTAAACATACAAAAGAACATTTTTTCCATATTGCAGAACAACATCATACATATTCTGTATGTATGATGTAATGTATTGTGTAATGGATTGATGCAGTGCACAGATAATTCACCAGGGATAATTCGTGCACCAGAGAGACTTCAACTGAGACTTCCAAAATGGCTACCATCAGTGAGTGATCCACAGGTGGTTTTTCAAGGAAGTTTTTGCCAATTTTGAAAAAGTTAACATAAGAAAAACTTTCAGATTGTTACTGAAACTTCAATAGGTTGCATTATGCATTCAATAAAGCAGCATACAGTCTTTTTCTTATTTAAGTAAACTAATTAAAGCAACTGGCTGTATATTGATGATTGATAACTAGTTAAATGTTGGCATGGCTCCCTTGCTAGTAATTGTCTTCTGTTTATTGATTTTACTAAAACTGAACAATTCAGAGAAGTAATACACAATATTTTTGTTTTTGGTGCGTATTTTTAGATGGCAAAAAATTGAGTGCTAAAGATGTGTTGAAGATGATTATGGATGGGAATTCAAGTGACGTTACCTACCTTAATTACCTGCTGTATCAATTTTGATACACACATTTTCAACATGGTATATATATATTCATATATACATAAATTCAAAAATTAGCAAGCACAGGTCCTCACAGGTTATATGCAGTATCTTAGCTGTTCCTGTGTTACAGATATCTCAGATGTTGTTCCTGGGAGGCGCATCAGAGGCCACGATGCGCTACACCATGTGGGCCACCTCGCGGGACAGATGTAATATGTTCCTGTGTCATGAATAGGAATACAAAATTAAGTGACAATTACATTAAACACAGCAGCAGACTAATCCAGGCATCATGCTTGTGATCCACCTGCATTCCTGCTCTGTCATTGCTAAATAGGAGAACCTTTGGTGATATATTCTCTCCCGGTATCTCCTCCTCATCCTCCTTGCAATAATGTACTCCATCTTTTTAGATCACATTAACAATAAAGATTAAAACAGAGAAATATGGGCAATCACGGGTAAATCCTTAAGACACCAACTGACTTACATTTATTCAGCAAGCATCTCTCTCTTTTTTCTTTTCTTTTTAATTTCATGAGATCAGACGTGTGCGCACTGCATGCCTGTCAACCAAATTACCACTACGCCGGGTGCGCTTCGCCTGCGCTGAGAAGAGACCAGGTCGGAGCACCTTCGGCGCACTGTTTTGGCACGAAATTGTCACTGTGCCAAGCTGAATCTGTCGACTCCTCCCCCTGGTGCGCCGCCATGCCCATCTCGGCGCAGCCCGGTCTACCAAATTACCAAATTGGCGGCGCACAGTGGTACGCCGGACAAAATTACCACTGCGCGAGGTGCGCCACGCTCCGCCACCCTGAACCACCCTGCGCTGCGCCACGAAATTAGAACCCTGTCAGTCAATCACAAATCACTAAATGTGTCTGTTTAGTTCATATGAGTTTGATATTAATCAGCAGCAGAGTGTTACAGTTTTAATAAACTTAACAAACTTCAATTCTTTAGAAAGAACTCAGCTGGTTAAACTTTAAGAGATGAGAAACACAAAAGGAGGAAGTAGGAGGTACTCCTGCTGATGACATCATACTGCTGTCATTTTTTCTGTGGATAACTATAAAACAAGAAAGCTTTTAGCTCCTCAGTGCCCTTCTCCTACTTTGGATAGGCTTCTTGAATCTTTTGTCTTGTCCAGTGTGTAGACCTTCCTATTGGACATGAAGCTGGCAGAGCCAGCTAAACTTAGATTAGCAGACCCCAGCCCAGAGTTTAAGAGATTACATTTAGCATGGACCATGCTCAAACACAATTTTAAAAGAAAAACCTAATTAAAGAGGCCTGCTCAACTTTTGAGTTCTGACATTACATAAATCAGGACTGACATCACTAAGGGGCTGTTTCCACCTGGTTTTATCATTTGTCTGGAGTGATCCAGTCACAAAGTGGACGGCTCTTCCCACCTGGCATTAACATGCGCAGTGACCACTTGTGATTGAATCTCACTCCCCTGCTCTATATACAAAAAAACAACTACATAATTTCCTTTCCATTTCCATCATTTACATCTTGTAAAGACCAAAAGGATTATTGTTTTTTACTTGCAGAAGGCAGCAATGCACTAAACTATGCCTAGTTGACTGGAAAAACAAAAAGTAAGAATGCCTCTCCTGTCTGCTTAAAATTGAAAGAAGAAGAAGAGTGGGCAAATCTAAACAACACAGACCATGTGTGCATGTACATGGTTAACACATTGCTCCTTTTGAGGGTTGTGTAACCACTGCTTCTAATGTGACAAGTTTATATAAAATTAGTCAACTGTGTAAAACATGACCAAATGCTTTATGAATATTTTATCATATTGAATCTCAAGATGACGATCTGATGATATATAAATATAAAAACATAATCAGAGATGGTGTGCTTGACAAAACATGGTAATTAGCAACTGATGGCTAGCCCAAGGAGGGTGTATACCAGGTGTTATCAAGTGCGTTTTGCACATCATTGTAAACGTCTACCTTACCTCCCAAAAAAAGAAAAGATGCCTAACTGCCTTTTCATCTTTACTACAGCAGTTCAATACACAGGTCTTATGTGTATCAGGTCTTACAACAGTCTTATGGAAATTATTCGGCAGCTACTGGAAATTTCAAGGTGTAGTGTTTTCTTTCATATTATTTAGGGCATTATTTGACATCCTGAATCAATCAAGCCATCCTAAAATGTCAAAATGATAACTGGTAATTGTATTTGTTTGAATTATCCCTCTTGTATGACATAAAGTTAAGTGATGACTGGATCTTGATCTCTGGAATTGTGCATATGAATTTCAACCGGATTGTGCAAACTGCAAATATTTTTTTTCCTCACCTGGAGAAAAAAGTCCTGGAGTGGCTTTTTGGTGCACTCCAGCAATACCTCACTTTGGTTGTAATGGCTCTGCACTTATTGTTTCACTCGTCACTTTTAATACAATGCCATTGTCACCAAAATGAGTGCATACTCCCGTTTAAACAGAAGATGGCAGTTGAGTAGGTGGTCCTTCAGTGTGACCCAGGACGGTTTGCTGTTCCCACTAATAAAAGAACATGGCCAAATGTGGCCTCGACCTCCTCCAAATGTGGTTTGAGTGATCAGGTCTCTAATACGTTCTGAATGTATCTTGGATGCATTCCGACCTGTACTCAAAGCTGTACACTGGTGGATCAGATCAGTCAGGATGGATGATAAAACCCGGTAGAAACAGTCCCTGAGTTCTGCACATCCACTCAGGCTGTGTGGATATGATATCTACATGCCTGCATAAAGGAGGAAAAGGACATATGAAGGCACCTAGCTGGACTTCAATATGTGAGCAAATACGCCTGAGCGAATAGATCCTTGCACTTTCCACTCCAAATAATTTTCTGTTTAGTCCAGTGAATCACAAGGTCAAAATTTTGTTTTTCTGGGATTGATTGGAGTTTGTTGCTATGCATTAAGAAATCGTTTCAACATACTAATAGAATGAAGTAGTATTAGGTGATAAGTATTAGGTAGTATTAGGTAATACTAGCCAGTAGTATTAGTATTATAATCATGTAAGAAATAATGTACTTCTTACAGCCTTCTGACCATACCTATGTCCAAAGCAGTAATTTTTTAGTCTTCATGATATCAGTCAGTCCTACTCTGCTGGCATTTTACATAACATTTTACTAATGATTTTATAATCATTAGAATTTTTACATGGGTCAGCACACTAAATAATTGTTTGTTGTTCATCAGCAATTTAAGGAAAAGCATCCACAGTCCACTTTAGACATACACATGTTCTCTGTTTTGTCATTAATTTCACTCAAATGTTACTCAACCACTCAGCCTATAGTACCAATAATGAAAATATTTTCAGGACTTTATACATCATCATAAGACACCAATTAAGGTTAAGAAACCATGTGATCACACAACTGATTTCTCCCTAGATCCAGTAAGGAGGGTTCAGTTCCCTCCCAGAGGCCCCTGCACCAACACAGCCCCACCTCCTCAGTCACCTCCGTGGGCTCTTTGTCCCGCAATCAGTCATCCATGCTTAGCAGCATGCTCAGTGCCTCCCACTCCTCCCATCCCTGCTTCCCTCACCAGCACCCTCAGAGCCAAGGAGAGTCTTTACCCAGCATGGGGCCCCGCAGTCCACAGCTTCCCGGCTCTCACCAAGCAATTGAGCCTTTCACCCCAGGGCCCATTAACCCAACAAGAGGTCAGTGTTTCCCTCATGACCCTTACAGCTCCACCCCAAGGATGCACCATCAGCAGCTGCACCACCATCAGTATCAACAACAGCAGCAGCAACAGCAGTTCCAAGGACCTCAACCTCCCCACTCACAGGTCCAGACTGGACATTTACCCCATCCGCACTCCTACTCACACCTGCAGGGTGAGCCCTTTGCCATGATGGCACGTGCCCACCAGATGGTGGATGTCCTTACAGAGGAGAACAGAAATCTGAGGCAGGAGATGGAGGCCTGTCGTGAAAAAGTCACCAAGTTACACAAGGTAATATATTCTTGCAGAAGAGCTTAATGGAGAAGTTGAACTTTGTCCAGGTCTGTTTAATTACAATGTGGCTATGCACAAATGTACACTGCAAGGGTTATTGATTGTGTTGTTTCCTCCTCTCCACAAAGAAGTCCCTTCTGTATGGAGGACAAAATCCAGTCCTAGTTTATGTAAAAATGCATTCTGAATCTCACCTGAAGCTAATATAAAGCTTGAGTGATCTGAATTAAAAAAGGAAATGGATACTGTCAAAAACTTTTTGATATGAACTTTTGAATTTGCAACTCCACAGACACAAAGCCTTTTTACACAGATATTGTCCAATATCAACACAATGAAGTTCCCTCTGTACCTGGTCTCTTTTTTCTATACAATACCAAACAATGTCAGCATAATGGCACTCCAATTTGTGGTTTTAGATAGCATGCTGGTGTTTCGAAATATAACACCATTTCTGCTGATGCAACAAAACAAAAAATTCCATGAGGAAGAATTGATCTGATGAAATGGCAAAATGGCTACAGCGACATTCTCCAACTGGCACAGAAAGAGATTTGGTGTCTTCTCATTGAAAGACTTTGCTGTTTAACCATTCTATGTCATCACACTTTTGTAGTTCAAGTGGCTAGTTTTAATACAGAGTGGTAACCACTTCTTATAAATGCAAGGGAGCCTTTATGAGGCCCTAAAATGCCACCCCTTACTGGATTTGTAATGAACTGCAGTTGACTTAATATGCTTTGATAATTCGCCACGAAAAATATTACAGGCCCCCATTTTTTAACACCTAGACAACTTTTACAGTTATTTTGATGAAAGTAATGCAAAAGTAGTGTAATTAGTGAATTATTACTTTTCATAGACCGTAATATTGTAAAGTACTTATTACTTACAAATGAAATCAACTAATAATATCTTATAAATTACATTTTGGAAGTGACATGCCCAACACTGGTAATATTGGGGTTGATCTTGTCCTCTGTCCAGAGAGTGATGAGCTTCCAGACATCAAGCATTTTTCCATCAGTTTTCTTCTGTTGATTTTCTTCTCCTCTGAGTCAGCCCCTAACTCATACTAGTTTTAGTCTTTATATCTCCTGCCAGTGGGTTGCAAATTTAAAACAGTTTCAAAATGTTACACTGACAAAGTACCTCAGCGTTTTACATAGATGTTTTGGCACTCTAATCCCTACTGCCTCCTGCCAATCTAACTCACCGGCTGGTTCACAGGTGTAACAACATCATTGTGATGACTTTAATACAGGCAGTGGGGCACATTACTATAGCGTTAAACAGACTGTCTGCTGCTGTCTACTTGTTTAATAGTGGCAGAAAAATATCAACACAGCAGGGATTATTTTGAACCATAATGACTGGAGAAAATTATGTAAAATTGTAAATATTGGACAACAGTAACATAGAACGGTATTATAAGTTTAAAAATAATCATGCTGTTGACAAGATGCAAAGCAGTGTAAAAGAAAAGCTAGGCTTATTGAATCATATTTAGTGGCAGGGTGAATATATTTATTTTTTTGACATTATACAAAGTTTGGGCTGTAAATAATGTTCTGGAGAGACACCAAGTCATTGTTTAATAGATTACAAACATATGGCTTTCTGCTAAGCCTCAGTTTTCATCAATGTCAGTTCCTGGATCTAAATGTATATATTGAGTAGATTAATTAATTCTGCAAAATTTAAATAAAGGTTTGATGCAGCCTACTTAACATCCTTTTTTTCCATCATTTTCCCCTTTATTCCTTCTTTGCCTGATGACAGTTAGAAACAGAGATCCAGCTGGTGTCAGAGGCTTATGAAAACCTTGCAAAGTCTTCCTCCAAGAGGGAGGCCCTGGAGAAAACAATGAGGAACAAGCTGGAGTTGGAGGTGCGCCGATTACACGACTTCAACAGGGACCTTCGAGGTGAGAGATATTAGAACTACAACAATCAGGCAACTGTCAGAATCATATTCCTACTGCAAATGATGACAATTAAAAAAAACTTCTACATAAATTGCTTGCTTATAGGTTGATTGCATTTATTTAACATAGACTAGAAGAGGAGTGACCTGCAAACACTCCAAATTTTCTGTGTGGATATTAAGTAACTAATAAAGGTGAGGTTAGAGGCTCTCTGGGTGCTGTTTGTTTGTTTTGCTATAAATAAAAAAGAATAAAAGCATTAATAAAATAATCTACTAATAATTGTAATGTAATCATTTAATATTTATGTGTATTTAAACAATTAAAAAAATAGATAATAATAATAATAATAATAATAATAATAATAATAATAATAATATAAAAAGAATATTAGTGAAATATTCATATTAATTAGCTGTGTACACAGCTTAGCAAGAATGTTGTCTACTTCAGAATAATGAAAAAATCTATAATATTTTATGCATGCATAGGTAGTCAGTGCATGTATAATGAGTTTGTATTCTCATGACAAGGCTTGCATGGGGTAAACATGTGCATAGGGAGTATGTATACCAGTAATAAGGGTAGCAAGGTTACCCTTTTATTTTTTTTTGTAAATGACAAGTTAATTCCAGCAACTCTTTTCTAAAGTTCACCATAGAGTATACCCCTAATACTGTCAGCTTTCTGGCTCTGACCAATTCTTAACACCTGGACGTAGGATAATCAACAAACACTGGCAAATTGGAAGTGCAGATCCATCATTACAAGACATTACCAAAAGTCCCTCTTATCCAAGTTACCCAATATTTGCAAAGGAAACACATGGTGTGCCATAAAAAAATACTATCATGCCTCCAACCATGGCTCTCCAGCAATTGCTCATTTCATAGGGTTTGAGCTTGCAGCTTCCAGCCAGATTGGCAGCCTACCAAAACTGCCCTCTCAAAGAGAGATGTATTGAATTTCATCAATTGTCACTACTGAATTTCAACAATCAACACAATTTGTCTGTCCCAGTTCATCTGCTAAACCCTCCTCCTCAATTACACTTAATTACAAGGGTTAGTGACATATCAGAAAGGACTGGTGGAGCAGAACTAAGTCAGGGGGGTGCAGAAGTAGAAAGAGCTCTGGGACACGCCTACCCTTATTTCAACTTCCTTGTTAAGATGCTATGTCACTGGCCACTTCTTGAGGAATAGTAATTTAATAACGAAAATGTGCCTTCTAATGGGCTACGTTCTCATGACAACACATCTGGATTGCATGATACATTTCTGTGGCAATCTTTATCCATGCTTAGGTTTGTGGCAATGATACAAGCATGTTCACAAACACATCAACCAAACATATTTTCCTTAAACTGACTA
Organism: Acanthurus lineatus; assembly: GCA_029814665.1. Lineage (NCBI taxonomy): Eukaryota > Metazoa > Chordata > Actinopteri > Acanthuriformes > Acanthuridae > Acanthurus > Acanthurus lineatus. The sequence goes on along the minus strand of JAPZDV010000006.1, from coordinate 19,671 downwards.
AACTCAACAAACTTACATTTGTGATTATCATCCATGATTCTGTTCGTGCTGTCCTAGTGAATTTTGTTTTGGTATTGTAATGCAAAATCAGACAACTCTCACTTTTAAGCCTACACTTTGATTGTCTCTATTTCGAGGGTGAATTTGAGGGCTGAATACAGAAATTCCCCCTCATTCAGTTTGTCTCACTGGGTTTTGGGACACACTTGGTGATGATAGAGGCTCATTTGAGTTTAAGTTTAGTTCAAGTTTAGGGTTAGTGAGAATATGGAGTGTTAGTGAGCAAATTGGGACAGACAGAAGGGGTACACTCATTTTGGAGCTCCTGGTTGGACTGTGAGGTACTGGCTTTGCCAAGTAGGTCTTAACAGCACTTCAACTGCCCAACCAGGAGCAAAGACTGGCAAAAAAGCAGTGATTCTGCCAAAAACAAACGAAATACATATGGTGGAATGTTCCCCTGGGCAGTCGAAATGGTTGGCACAACAAATAATCTCTGAGCCTGGACACCATAACTTCAAAGTTAATAAAGCACTTTCTTTAAGAGTTCTTAAGCTCTCTCTAAAAGAAGGTTTTTATTCACTATGGCTTGTTTGTCCTTCTCAGTTAAAAGAATACAGTGGCTTCCAGAAATATTAGAATAGGGAAGTCCAATTTTTTAATAGGCTTTAGACTACTCAAGAAATTTCCATGAGATCAAAAGACAAATATAACACAAGTACAGAAGACTATCTTTTATAAATTTACATAAATTTATGTTTACCATTATATACTACATCAACATCACCTCATTATTTAGTCACCTCATTTCATAGCTGCTTGAGAAGTGTTTCTTATTGCTTCAATGTTTGTCTTCGGGTCCGAGCTAATAGTAAAATATCTCCAATAATAAATAGATTGCTGAACTGCTATGTAGTCTGCTTAGACATTCTTACTGCACCCATTAAGTATTATGTAAATGTATTAAACATCTGAGTAGGTTAACATTACAAAGCTAGTCCTGTTGTGATGATTCAGTGTTCACCCGAAAAGTGTTTGTATTGCTTTGATCACTCCCTTGCCTTTTTGTGTTTTCTCCCCAGCTAATACTAAAGCACTAAATAAGCACTAAATAAAAAACAACTGACACATAAACATGAACCGCAATAAGTTATCATAGAGAGGGAGAGCTGCCAGTAGCAGGCAGTGGTTGATGGAGTCACTTAGTCACAGGACACTGTCCAAGTGTGACCAAACCACTGCTTCTAGTCTTATCTGTTCATTCATGTTGATGGAAGTTTGTGTTGCCGCTGCCAGCATGCACTCAATTACGGCAAACATTATGGCATATATAAGTACATTTAAAAAATATAGCAACAGAAATATCAAAGTGTATTTAGGTATACAAAGAACTGTATGTATTGATCTGTTGTTTATACCATTCTACATTGTGTTAATGTTTAATATGTGTAGTATGAAGGACTACAGCTTTCCCTTAGCTGTGGAACCTTGTGTTGTGCAAGGGTAAACTACTTTGATATTGATGTTCTATGTGGGAACTGTACACTTTTGAAATGCAAACTTATTAGGGTGCCCTAAAGGTCACTACCAGCGTTATATCTTGGGTTGTTAGCAGGCTAAATTCTTTCTGTGCATGTCCCTGAGTTGAGCATGTTTGTGGTGTCCAACCCTTTTCAAGAACGAATGGAGACAGCCAACAAGCAGCTAGCTGCCAAAGAGTGTGATGGCTCTGAGGACAACCGAAAAACTATCTCCCAGCTGCTTTCACAGAGTAAGTATTTCACACACACAAACACACACACCCACAAAAGCATAGAATCTCGGACATTTAACATGCCATCCCTAGAATTAATTTTGGTTTGGAAAACTTCATTTTCTCTTTGATTGGAACACAGATCATTTAGTAAGGAGTACTCAGACTGATTCATGTTACAGTTGAACGTATTGTTCAAAATGAATCTACAAACTCAAACAGAATGCGAGTTCAAAAAATGCAGTTTCTTAAATGGCCACCAGAGGCTGTCCTTGAGCTGGGCAAAACCCTGTAGAGACTTTTTAAATTATCCTATTAAACAGCAGAGTGAAACAGCAGAAAATGAGTACAGTCAGATACAAATTACACTTTGGTTTCCACAGCCGATCTCTTTCATAAAAACTGCATTGAATTTGCTTTTTTTTTTTTTAACAACTCACATTTGAATCATATTTAAGTTTTCAGTTATGTGTAAATGTAACCGTTGAACAAAGAATCTGAATTTTTGATTAATTTTAAATAAAGAATCTGTCCTAGGAGACCTTGATGTCTTATTCAGAAGCATATATTGATGTTCAATCCAGCAGAGTGGGCAAAAGCAGCACAGATGAGAACACTGTAGTGCTAGACCAATTCTTAAGGTAACTCCCAGCCAGGGAGAAGTTTTTAACCTTTACCAGACTCAAGACTTATGATGTGCCCAAATGTTGTTACTCTCAATTCATCTAATGGTAAATGTGTAAGAATAGGATTCTAAGAAAGGAACAATACTAACTCGGGTAAACCTGAGTCATGTGGTGTTCACTTGCGTCTCATGCTTTGCCTTTTACCAGACAGTGCGTGTGTCTGTTGAATTGGAGGCAAAGTTCAGTACATCTGTTGACCTTGGTCTTTTAAGAGACACCCCCTACTCAATCAGGACAGCTACAGTTAGGCAGACACAGTATAGCCTGTCACAGGTTGAATAAAAAAGGACCCAAAATAAAAACACAAACTCAAGAAATAATTAACTAAAAGTGATATTTATTTAAGAGCTGGTACAAAACAAAAACTACAGGGGCTAAGAAATGCACCAAGAATTAAAAAAACTAAGAAATAAAAAAAAAAAAACAGAAACAATCCAAGAAAACCAGGAGGCAGGTGGTGCACTGGCAGGACAGAGATGAGTGTGAAGGAAAAATTTGATCAAAGATGAGCTGAAGAAATGGGGAGGTCAGGAGACAGTAGATGTCTTAAGCAGAGATATTTATTGCAGAACTCAACATTGACGGGATTAGTACTAGCAACATTCACAAGCAATCATGAGCATTGCCACCACCAATCTGATGCTGTCCTGTGTGTAAGATGTTTTTAAGTCTTTGGGCCCTGTTGTACACAGAGTGCAAGACAGGGCCAGGAAGTGACAACAGGCCAACCTACAAAGACAAAGGGGAAACAGAGACTATACATACACAGGGAGCAAGGAGACACTGGAGGGGTAATCAGCACAGTAAAACATATTAGAGCAGGGCAGGTAAAGGAACCAAAGAAAACTAAACTAAGAATACAGCACACGACAATGACCTGTGGCTCTAAAGGAGAGGTCATTCTCCTTTTATTTTGGCAGATAAATCTGAAAGTGACCCATTGAAACAATGCTGTAGTACCTTTCATAGGAAATTTCTTTCACATTGTGTATAATTACAAGCGTGGCCAGCCTCAGTGACAGTAGCCACTGATTATCTGCAAGGCATCACAAAGTCAGTGGCAGTGATGCATGTCCTTTCCAGCTCCATCAACTTCATAGTATTGTGACTTCTGGCTTTAAAAAACCAAGATGGTGACAGCCATACTGCCAAAATGAGTTGTTCATCATAAAATCTGTGTGATGTCACAATGACTCCATCTACTATGATACAGCATTACTATGGTCTTTATAAAAATAAGGAAGAAAAACAATGTGTTTGTACATGCATTCATGCGCTTGTGTGTTTCAGACAAAGAGACACTGCGTGAGAAGGAGAAGCTCGAGATGGAGTTGAATGCATTGCGTTCCACCACAGAAGACCAGAGGAGACACATTGAGATCAGAGACCAGGCACTGAATAATGCCCAGGCCAAAGTAGTCAAGCTGGAAGAAGAGGTGAGAGCATCATTGGTCACTTTGAAAAAAGATTCTTGATGGCTATCACATGCTGGAGAAGGAAGCTTTTGATAGGTGAAATGAGGTGTGAATTGAAACTCAAAGGTCCAGTGTGTAGTATCCAAGTTTTTATACTTGGATTTCACAGATTTACTGGGCCACAAGAATGGCCTCCGTCTGAAGTTGCAGGGAAAGAATGCATTTGTGTATGAGCTGTATTCTTACATGTGAGAGTTCAAAGCCAAGCTGACCCTGTTTTCATCGCAATTAGCCAAGTGCTTAACACATTTTGCAACACTAGCTACCTCTACCACAGATATGCCACTACCCACACAAACCTCCACACAGTTCAACTGGCACTTCTGGCTATTTTTTGTAATCTTCTTCTTTGCCCAGATTGAAGGAGAACCGGAGCTGGTGTCCTCTCCCCTTTCATTTGTCCCTTCTTCTGTGATGAACTGCAACAAATCATAGTACAGATCAAGGCTAACAAAAAAACACCTGTCTTCTCTGTTGCGCACTGCAACTTGAAATATGACACCAGACTTTGATGGACATGCAACGAGAAGTGGCTTTCTAAATTGTTTCCATTAGGCTGAGAAAGTAACCTACATCACTTTTCATGACAAACCATGTCCCTCATAAATAGGTTCTCTTAGTTTTCATTTACAAGGAGTGATGCTAGATGTGAGGCAACCCAAAAGGTTGGTCCCTGGCCATTGTAGGTGTAGTCTAACAAACTTTTTTCCTAGCTTAAGATTAGGAGAGAAGCTTGAAATTCTTCTGATTGGTGGAAGTTGTCCTTGTAGCTGCTGGTTGACTTGAATAGCTGTATCTGGCTCCTGCACGGTAACCAAATCTGTGTTGTCGGGGTCACATCCCAGTTGCAAGTTCCGTGTGCAGGTATGAAGGTTTCCTAATTTTTCTGTTGTCTGCCAACAAATAACGTCATTCACTCTGCACACACTAAATTCGGAGCCAAACATCCTGGAACTCCCAAATCATGACTTGTCCCATGCCTACGTGAGCTAAATTGTAGACTCACGTGTTAGAGACCTTATCAGGGGGATGGGAGGTTTAGGAAAGGTATTTGGCCACCTTCCTGTACACACTTATCCCTAGGTTTGTCAAAAGTCAGTTGCAATCCAGTAAGAGTATTGGAGTGTTTAACTTTTTTGTCTCTTTTCATGCTGTTTACTTTCCAAGTGGGACCAACTGAGAGATGGACCTGTAGTGAGCATAGCTGGAATCAGAACAGATCACAAGCTGCACAATAGCTACCCTGGCAGCTTATTTGACTGTTAAGAGCACCACAGAAATCTCTGAGTACTGACTTTCCTGTACATGAGGTCCAGTTGGTCAACTTCCCGCTAGACCCAAATAATAAAGACTTAAACCTGTCCACAAACAGCTGTCCTGGCACAGTTTTTGGAGTCCTCACTAAATTCTAATCATAACAATGGTTGGAACAAATGGATGGAGTTGTAACAAATTGAGAACTGGCTTCTCCTCACAGTCCCAATGCTGACATTCTGCCAGGCTCTGGCCCAAGGACGCCTTGTGCTTCTCTGCATACAAGACTGTCAATTTAATAGTTTTGCAAAACTATCACCCAGGAGGTGATGTGGCTGTCTGATACCCATCATCCTCCCTTAGCTGCAGGCTGTTGGATGGTGACACAACTGTTACACCACCTAGAAAGTATCAAGAAGATCGGTCTGGCAGTCTTTGAGCTTTATCTCAATGCACAGTGGCTGGCTTGCATATGCAGTGACTTTTTTGTTGGTGTTATATTGCTGTGAAACAGCAGCACTGAGTAAGTGGGAGAAGACGTTTGCCCCAAGGTGAAATCCCTTGGTATTATCTGGGTAGACCTGATAGAGTTGCTCCTTTATTTGGTTGAAAGACTATATGAGGGTATTACCTTTGAGAAGGACTTCTGTTGGGGGCTTGGTGATGTCAGTAAAGTTGGTAGTTTAATGAACTGTTGGGAGTAACAGCAGGTACTTAGGAAGCCTTTGAGTTCTGACATACCTGTCAGGATTTTGATGTCTCTAATTGTTAGAATCTCTTAGCCAGGGATTCAGTGTCATGGGCAGCTACTGTTCGACCCAAATCAAACTGAAGAAGCTTCTTGGATGAGAAGTGAAACGTCTTCCCAAAAACTCAACTTAGTCCAGTTGCCTTGTTTTTATG
>JAPZDV010000006.1:0-11593 GCA_029814665.1 Acanthurus lineatus | reverse complement strand
TCTCCTCCTGTAGACAGCCTTGGCCTCTCTGATGCCTCTCTTCAGGTTGGCTCTGGCAGCGCTATACAATGCCCCATTACCAGACCTGAAGGCGATGTTCCTCTCTCTGAGCTGCACTTCTTTTGTCATCCATGGCTTCCTGTTCGGATAAGCACGGATGCACTTATCCACAGTGACATTGTTCATGCAGTAGTTGATGTAACCCAGGACAGCTGCTTTGTGTTGCTCCAAATCTTGGTGTTCAAAGACATCCCAACTTGTTGACTTAAAGCAGTCCTGCAGCTGTTCAGTGGCACCTTCAGGCCAGATTTTAACAGTTCTGGTTACAATAGCAGCACTTTTCCTGAGAGGGGTGTATACTGGAATTAAAAGCAGGGACATGTGGTCTGACTGGTCCAGATGAGGAAGTGGTTTAGCCCTAAAGCCCTGTTTCATGTTTGAGTAGACCTTGTCCAGTGTGTTTTCTCCCATGGTAGCACACTTAACATGCTGATGGAGTTTAGGGAGTACTGCTTTCAGATCGTCCATGTTAATGATGTGTGATGTGGAGGGCCACAAAGTGTAAGGCATGGTTTCATACCAGCTCTGAAAGGTTTCCAAGTACAGTAATAGGAAACTTTGACGCAGAGTACCTGACACAAAGAGACCATTTAGCTGTTACCAGTCTTTGTGGATTTAAATGATTTGTAGGTTATTAAGAGATAGTTGCATACTGTTGCTTACAACATATATCAGCTCTAGTCTGCTATTGTGTGGTTGGCTAATATGCAAAATTTTCTCTAAATCATGCAGAAATGGTTATAAACTAACTTGTTTTACAACAACAATAGAAGCACTTTTTGTGCTTCTGCTGACTCTCAAAAGAAAAAATCATGAAAATAAAACACAAGTTTTCTTTAAATTCATAAAAAGATTCATAACAACTTTATATCTTCTGTACATCAACTTTTATAGTAGTAATATCAAAACTGTTCTGATTTCTTTTGTCTTGGTAAAGAATTCCTGTGAGTATATTGGGCAGCCAAAGTAACTGTCATACAACCACAATGTTGGTATCGATCTTGATTTGTCCCTTGTCAACCAGATCTAGCCAAAAATGATGCAGCAAAGGGGCTGTTTCCACCTGGTTTTATCATCTGTCCTGAGTGACCTGATCACAAGTGGACATGCTCTAAGCCCATCCATTCCTACCTGCATCTCTACATTCATCTCTAGTGCCCACTTGTAATTGAATCACACTTGGCCAGATCTGGTTGACAAGGCCTGCAGTCCTCCTAACTCCTTGTTGTATGGCAAATTGCCAATTTTATGTGAAACAACCTCACACAGAGCAGTGACCATGGTGTAAGTGTTGCCTTTGTTTTGTTTGTGTGCGCTTAGCTAAAAAAGAAGCAGGTTTATGTGGAGAAAGTGGAGAGGATGCAGCAGGCCCTGGCTCAGCTCCAGGCAGCTTGTGAGAAGAGAGAACAACTTGAGCATAGACTTCGTACAAGACTGGAGAGAGAGCTAGAGTCGCTACGCATGCAGCAGGTAATACAACAAGTGTGTCTTCTAGTAAGATGCATTTGAATTTATGCACACTGACATTATTTCACACACTTTTAATAAAATTATTTTTTTGGGACTCCTCTTGATCTTACACTGAGTAGTTAAAAAACACGGCTCCTAAAGAGCCCAGCCAGTTTATACTGTGATGTGTCGGCGTAATATAAAATTACTACATTTGGAAGGTTGAGAGGTAATAAACCAGAAACATCTAAAATTTTGAATTCACAAATGACATAGTCCTCTTCCTGTGTCCTGTCTCTCACGTTTTTTGTGCCTCCTCTGTTATTGTCTCCTTTGTCATTCTCAGCGTCAGGGAGTGTCTCAAAGCAGCGGTGTGGTCCCATCAGAGTACAATGCTACGGCACTGATGGAGCATCTGAGGGAGAAAGAGGAGAGGATCCTAGCTCTGGAGGCCGACATGACCAAGTGGGAGCAGAAGTACCTTGAGGAGAGTGTGATGAGGCAGTTTGCCCTGGATGCTGCTGCTTCTGTTGCCACCCAGAGGTACATCTGCATAAGAGTTACTGGCATATCCTACTCCGTGCTATTGTTTCAGACACACATCTTTCAACGGCCATAAGCTAATGTCGAAATTGTTCTTGCTAAAGCTTCATATAATCACAGACAATTTCTGAGGAAATTTTTTAAGTCTTAAGATTTGGACACTGTTTAACCTGTTAGAGAATCCCTCTTTCTTTGCAGGGACACATCTGCAACAGTGATAAGCCACTCTCCAAGTAGCAGCTATGACACATCAGTGGAGGCTCGAATCCAGAAGGAGGAAGAGGAGATCCTCATGGCCAATCGGCGCTGTCTGGACATGGAGAGCAGGTAAAGCACTTTTCAAACAGTCATGCAGCCTTCTAAAAACCTTGACATGCAGTTGTAAATGTATGAATGTAAATTACATCTCTAAATCGCTCATGAGGTTTCTCTGTGAAGTGATGTTGCAAGGTATGTGTCCTACATCACAGAGGTTATAAAATCCAACAGGATGCAGTAAACTCACTAGTGATGATTCCTTAAGACGTCCTATTTTTTCCCTGATTATACTGAACTGTAAACAAAAATCTTTGTTGAAATCATAGAAAAAATTAACAATTAAAATATTGATAATTGCAACATGCTTATATTGCTGCAAGAAAACCAGTCCTCCCTTTTAAAACATCAAAACATTAAAACATTAAAACATTACATGGCCGAAAACTTCATATTGTTGAACAAACTCATTAAATTACTGTCAAAAAGGTCAACTCTGACCCATGCTGTATTAACTCATGTTGATGATGAGAAATGTTGATGATGAGAAATGATGCTTTACTATCCAGGAGACTCTCTAGCTATGTTAAACCAACAAAAAGAAACAACTTTTTTTAATTTGAATTTTGAGCAGTAGTATGTCATAATGATGACTAGGGCTGTGCCCTTTTCAGGATTTTGGAAGTTGAATCACATTCAGTTTGTAAAGATATTTTTGGTTCAGCATTACCTAAACTCCTATATCAGCCTTCATGAGTCTCAACTTTTTCCTTTAAGAATCTTGTTGTAATGCCTGTCATCATCATCTGCGTGAAAACTTCAGACATCCTCACAATCAGAAAAGTAATGGTATACATTTTGCTCATAGTTAGTGATAAAATCAGGGCTCACCACAGAGCATCAGGATTATTTAATTATTATAGCTATTCTGGAGCCCTTGGCAAAAGAAGGATTTGTTGGTACTAAATTGTAAAGTCAACAGCCTTCCATGCCAGCCCTCCTTAATTGCTCTCAGCTAAACAACAGTTTTCAAATAATGGTCAAATAGTTTCCAGTGATTATTTATCATTAATGTGGCTTGAAATGCCTACCCTAGCAGACCAACTACAGACCAGGTGTTAATTTAAACGGGTAAACATATGTAAATGAGCACGAGTGCAGTGATTCTCCCTGATACACCATAAAGTGAAAAAGAGTAAACACACTACTGAAATGGAGTAGCATGATGTGTATATATATGTATATATACAGTATATTTATCAGATCTTCAATAAAACTCTGTCATAGTTCTACCTGTCCAGTGTTATTCATGATGAATGCAATCCAGTTGCTGTTTTGACTTACAATGCTTACAATCAGTTTTTGTAGCTCAGCTTTTGGGACACCAGAAGTTGCCTGAGGCACTGCAATGTGCTGTAAGATGACCTCACCATGACCTAAAATTAATAAAATTAATAAACTTTTTGTTAGTAAATAGATGGTAAATGGATTTTATATCTTTCGATCACCCTTCTGCCTTGCAACAGAAGTCAGCATTCACATGCACACTCACATACACTCTAATGCCTATAGAGTGCTAGTCAGCTAATCTGGAACTCTTAAACACACATTTACACTCTGATAAAACAATTATGAGGAGCATTTTGGATTTATTATCTTGACCTAGTACACTTTCTCATGCAAACAGAAGGAGTGGGAGATAGAACTACCAACCTTCTGAGAAGCAGAAGACCCACTCTACCTCCTGAGTTACAGCTCCTGTGTTCAGTCCGTATGATGTCATTTTAAGTCACCCTATGTATTTCTAAAAACCTGAATTGAATCTGCAGGCAACAACATGTCATTTTATAGTCTATACCAAATTAACTGATTTCAGGGGTGCAAAAGCACTTTGCTCCCAGGGTCTTACTGTTACGCAATAACTGTGGGACTTTTTTGGCCCCCCGATCTGTCCAATCCAGGATAAAAAATCTCCATGCTCAGATCATAGAGAAGGACGCTATGATCAAGGTGCTTCACCAGCGCTCCAGGAAGGAGCCCTTTAAGTCAGATGGGCCATCAACCATGAGGCCTTCCAAGTCCCTGATGTCCATCTCCAATACTGGCTCCGGTAGTTCAGGACTGCTTTCTCATAGCCTTGGGCTAAGTAGCTCACCCATTACTGAGGAACGCAAGGACACCAGTTGGAAGGGCAGCCTGGGTAAGTACCAGCAGTCCTTACAGAGTAATTACCATGTTTGACACTTTTAAGAAGAGCTGTGGATACTTTTAGTGAGAAATAGGGATAAGATTAGTATTAGTAGCTACTGAGCTACTGTCTGTTTCTAATTAATTCTTGTTCTCTTCTTATGTTTCTTCAGGGGTTTTGCTTGGTCCAGAATTTCGAACAGAGTCTCTAAGGACAGAGTCTATCTCTTCATCCCCCTCCCCAGTGCTTCCTTCCAGCCCGATGACTGCAGGCCACTCAAAGACAGGCAGCAGGGATAGCTGCACACAGACTGAAAAGGGCCCAAATCAGGACAACAGCAAGGCCAGTGCTCCAGCCTTGCAAAGCATGACCTTGCCTGCCCGTCTGTCCAACCCCAGCCCCGTCTACATCCCTGACCGCTTAGCAGGTCAGCTCAAACTATTTGTCAGCTGACAGATGTGTAAGGCTTTGATCATACATAATACATAATACAAGATTCAAGATTTATTATCATACTACAACACTAGCCTGGGCCCAGACCAGAGACTCAGCCCACTTCCCCACGTGGACTTGCTTCTCTTTGTCTGGCATTGCCTCCACTTTGAGTGATTTTTAGAGAGAGGGGATTTGAAATTTTTACAAACCAATGACTGGAGATCAACTTGCCCACCTGACTCTGAAGTCATTTTCAGTTGACACTGATATATGTGTTACCTGGACTTTTCTGAGCAGAGCGACTGAAAATAAACAACATGATGTCAAGCGATATAGAGAATACTTGCCGTGTAAAACAAATTTGGTAATCAAGGGGGTAACAATACCAGAGTGAAGCATTGGCCATTATTATTGTGTTTACTTCCCTATGGTTTGTCACAGAGCTTGACTGTTATGTAAGTCCCGCCTGTGGCTCCCCCCCCAGCTCTCATTGGATAATAGCTTTTTCAACCTAAGAAATCATAGTTTCATACCGCAATGCCAGCAACCACTCCCTTCATCCTTGACTCTTTGCATCATTTTGCAAGCTATTTAACATAAACAATGGAAGAATGTTTGAAATAGATCAGGCTTTTGATGAAGAAAAAGACAAAATTAGAATGCGTCGCTTGGAAGTGAATGTATCAGAATGGTAAAGTGTTCTATGCATCACTCTTTACAACTTGGAATGCAACAGTAAAAGATTTTCCACTTCATTTTGCTAGCTGTGTAATGTAAACAATGGCAGCATGTTTGAACCACATAAGGCTTCTGATAAAGAAGAGGACAAAACCTCACAAGGTCACTTGGAAGTGAGTGTAGTAGAGCAGTAATGTGTTCAATGCATCAACATTAGTTGTCAACTAAAAATGATGTGATGTAGAGCAACCTAAAGTCATCTACTTCTTGGACTGACCCCTCTCCCTCTGCCCAGATTGATTCCTTAGGTCTCATTTTATGTTTATACCATTAAAACTGGTGTCTGAATCTGCTTTTTGGAGGTCAAGACAGAGTCTTATTTCATTTTATTTTCCTATGACCAGGAAACTTAATGATTCAGGTCATGATACAGGATAAACTGTAGTATTTGTACAATAGTTATAACACAGAATGACTAGATTCTGACCGATAATTTTTGCTTTGTTATGTCTTGTCTGCACAGATGTGCCAGTTTTTCACAGCAGCACCCTGGAGAGGAGACCCCCTGTCCAGGCCCATCCACAGCAACTGGCCCCTCCTTCAGCCACACTTACCCAACAAGAAGTGGAAAATGACATGGTGGAGATCCTCATCTGACTCCCCTACCTCCCAGCAACATCACTGCCACCAAAAAAACCCAAAACATCAACTGAACGCATAATCAGATGGCAGCTTTATCAGTCAAACAAAGCATTAGACATGCAAATAATCACAGATTGTCCTCCAAACCCGTACATCTTTCTATGTTTGACTTACCAATACCAAATAGTATATTATGCTTTTTTAGTCTTTCGACCACTAAAAAATCTTTACAATACAAATACAAGTTAACATTCAGTCATTCACTCACATTTATGGCAGTTACTTATATACAGTGTCTATCTGCTCTCTAGAAAACATACACAAACATCATGGGAAACAGAGGGCAAATATGCGTCCAGTATCCTGTCCATTATAACATTCAGACATCAGGGGATTGAACCACGTACCTTTTAAACAAATTGATGACCCGCTCTACCTCCTGAGCCATAACCTGCCCCGAAAAATAGTCTCATAATCCTATGTTTACATGTGCATTCCTTTAAAAATATTTAACCTAACTGGACTTTTTAGACAGTTCCTTCATTCCTTTATTAAACTCACTATTTTTCATGATGGTAAGAAAACCTACAAATCTAAAGCAAGAAGCAGATGTATAATGTGCCTTATTATCAAATCTATGCTTTTGCAATTTTCCTAAATGAATTTTTAATGTAAAGTGGTGAACTTAAGAATGTCAAAGTCAAATCTTGTTTTTCTAATGCAACTTGTAAGATTCCTTTGGCACCTCTAGTTCACAGTGATATTGATCGTTTCAAATTTGGTGACTGATGCTGAAAGTATTTAAGTTAATCAGTTGGAGATATCAGACTAACCTTTTTTAAAAAATCAATGAAAATGTGTGCTTTTTGAAAGGTAACGAAACTTTTCTACATTAATGAAACTAATTAATCAAACAAAACCTGAAAACCAAAATCTTCTGTTGAAATTTAACATGGAGAGAGAATATATTATACATCCATATACATAAACGTATTTTAAACTCTTCCATTTAAGATAATAGATTTCTCTTTTCCTTACTTTTGTATGATTCGTTAGAGTTTGATGACTAAGGCATTGTTTAAATGCACTTGTTTTTGACCTGAGGGCTATACTGTCATTGTTAAAGTGCCAACCGACGAATAGTGATTACATTTCTGATGGCACCATCACTGGCATTTCAACACGTGGGAATGTTTGCCGAGCTTAGCACGTGGCATTTATACTTTCCCTGTCCAGCATGAAGCATGATTAATGATTAAAAAGAGGCCTTGCTTCAAAGATTTAACTGTAAGAGGAAGCTTTACCAGATCAGCGATAGATTTGTCATTTCATTAAGCTCTCCTGTACAGTGTTGCTTGAGGCTGGTTAACTACATTGGACCAAATGTAATGACTACCTTTTTTTTTTTACATTTATTGCACTACTTATTTTTTTATTACTATTTTTTTACTATAAGACATCTGACATTTGGTATTTTATTTATGAGTAATTTTTTGCTTTGTTTTGTATGCCACTTGGGTAAACAGAACTGATAGGATATTCACATTGTGTATGTACTCTATTTGACTGTTAACTATATGCCTTGTAAAGTTATCATCTCAGCAGCCCTGTTTGGTGATGGCACAAATTTCACATAGGTACAGAACTTCAGCAAGGCAAATTTCCTTGCTCAATAAACTGCTTAATCTGATTAGCCCTTCCTTTTTTTGTTATCCAACTGCCCGAGCCCTAATTAGTTTTGCAAACATGGCCCTTTTCTGCTATGCCTTTTTCCTGTGTCCTGTGTGCTGAAACCTGGCAGCTGATTAAACAGTGGATCCATCTCTGAAAATATACTTGGATGATCAGCATAAACAAAGCTCTATTTTAGAACAATTTACCTAATTGGACTGCTTTGATCACAAAGCCCACACAGTCCTAAAAGTTCTTAATGATTCATTCCTGGACTAGTATACCAGTGCAGGTTGTGCTAGATCTATCAGGCTAGTAAATGACCATAGTGGTGCAGTGTTTTGAGAATAAGACAACCCCGGTTGGACTTATTGTTGAAACTAGATGAAGGAAAATTATTTTTTAAGTATTTGGTCACAAAATTCACATATGCACACATTAATACTTTTACAGGCACTTGCAAGACCATACTTAGTGTCCATGTAATATGCTGGCAAAATAAACATGGACAAATACTTTCAGATGCTACTTAAATGACTTAATGTTTGATTTCAAAAAGTTTATGCTTCAAATTTGGTTGTGCAAATTAAATTTATGCAACAATTGAAAAAGTCTGCTTTTCCATTATCTCATTGTGCATAATTTTGGCTGTCAGACATCAGAACACAATTCATGGTGGAGTGTTGGATATTGGCTTCAAAATATCCATTGGGATTACAGGAGTTACCATCTACTTACAATCTCAAGCTTTTGACCAAAACTAAATGAATGCTTTTTTAAAAAATATATCACAGGTTTAAAGTAAGATAGTGTGATAAGAGACTGGGGTCTCTTATCATTTCAAGATATTTGCATTTAACACTTTTTTAGGAATGTAATAGCATAGTCTAATTGAGCATACAAAAATCTACTTTAAATTGGCAATTTTATGGTGTTGACTGGTGATGCCTGTTCAATGTGTTCCATACTGTTGCATCAATACAAGAAAACCTATATTATATACACACACACACACACACACACACATACACACACACACATAGATTCCTCAAGGTTCCAGGTGTTGGGACCTCACCATGTGAGTAGAACAAAGAAAGGCCTTGCAAAACACACCTCATTGGGAAATCTGGCCTAAATCTGAGTCCCAGATGAGACCCTCAGGAACTCAGATAAAGGACAGTAAACTCAACTTCCCAGAGTCCCCCAGATTTCACACCTAGGTGTGAACACAGACAATAAAAACCATCTCTCATCTAAAAACCATCTCTAATAATTTCGTCCATGTCCTGATATGTCTGGTTACGTTTCCATGATGATCGAAGGATCTGGTCAGCAGAGGGTAGTGTGTGTGATTGGGTATCAACAGCTGTTGCCAGTCACTAGCAGAGTAAGACGCCACACAGTGCAGAGTAGTACAGAACAACGCAGATGCTAAGGATTGACATTTGTATGTGTTTCATTACTGTTTCTACTGGTAATGTGCTCAAAAATCATAACCAGAAAGAAATATGAAAGTTATGTAGACTGATACTGTGACTTGTAGTGATTTTGAACATAACCGTGAATGGAGAGGAGTATATGATCATATGTGGCAGCCGACGCTTATAATATCAAAAACGAGCTATGAAACTGAGTTCTAAATGAATGTGTAGCAGTAGATAAAACCACAAGCAGCGATGATGGCTAGAAGCTAACCCTTGCCAATGTTTGATATGGGAAGGATTAAGAAGCTTCACTAGTGTGTGAATAGGTGAGGGCTAATGTCGCTTATGCTAACTATGAAAAGCGCCCATGCTCATTGCGGTGCTGACTGATTGAAGGCTAAGACAACAGTTGGTAGTTTCCTGTGAGTTTTTCAGAATAAGATGCCGAACATGAGTTTTCCAGATGTGTTCCAAAATAAGAGTTTGTGTGAAAGACATGATTTCAGTATCAGAGTTTGTTGTTTTACGTGAACACTGAGCCAGACGAAGACAATAATGAACATGATGATTTAAAATGGTAATAAGTTAAAAGGTTTAAAAGGTGAAACAGTGATCTAAAAATAAGTAGAGATTGAAATGAAGTTCAAGATAAATAGATAAATACTTTTGTTTGAAAAAGGTGTTCATGGATTTATCCTGGGACGCTAAGGATTTCAAAATGTTAGGAGGGTCCTAAATATCATTCAAAGCTTGGAGGACCACTGAGATAGGGCCCTCCTATCCCTAGATGCCGAAAAGATGTTCGATAGGATGGAGTGGCCCTATATTTTCAATAGCTTGGAAAGATTTGGTTGCAGGAATACATTCATAAAATGGATGCAGT
Organism: Acanthurus lineatus; assembly: GCA_029814665.1. Lineage (NCBI taxonomy): Eukaryota > Metazoa > Chordata > Actinopteri > Acanthuriformes > Acanthuridae > Acanthurus > Acanthurus lineatus. Next base: position 1,365 of record JAPZDV010000006.1, on the reverse strand, counting down.
TACTTTATTTAGATCCTAAAGCAGAGATACTGACAAATAGAAATATATCAAAACCGATTACAATCAAAAGAGGATGTCAACAGGGATGTCCACTATCCCCATTATTATTTACTTTAGTGATCGAACCATTTGCAATAGCTGTACGGACATACCCGGAGATCGCAGGAATAACAACTGGACAAGCAAAACACAAGCTGTTGCTACACGCGGATGACATTATTTTGTTTATATTGCTCCTCAGCAGAACTATCCCTGCTCTGCTGGAGCTAATAAAAGAGTTTGGTTATATTTCAGGGTATGTAATCAATTACACTAAGTATGCTATTTTATTACTTAATAAGAAGGAAAGTGAGAACCCAACTAGAGAAGCCTCCCAATTTAAAGTAGTAAAACAATTTTCTTATTTGGGGATATAGATAGTGCCAAACTTAGAAAAGATTGTGAAAACTAATTACGAACCTTTAATGTAGGAAATAATAGAGTCAAGCAATATATGGATGGCCTTGCCTGTTTCCTTGATTGGCAGAATTAACATTATATTAATGAACATACTTCCTAAAACATTATATCTGTTTCCATATATCCCCCTGCCTCCATCTGATGATTTCTTTCAGAAACTTAACAAGTTATTTCTTAGATTTATATGGACCAATAACTGTGCTAGGATTCGAATGCCCTTATTGCACTTATCATATAGCAAAGGAGGTCTGAATGTCCAAACATACTTTGGTATTACTGGGCTGTGCAGCTTAGGTCCATGAAATTGTATTTTGTAACAAGAGGTATTCCCCAATGGAATGAAACGGAATCGTAGGTTTAAGGCTACCTCTACCCTTGTACTTATATTCGGATACATTGCGAAATTTGATTAGACAAACCACTAACCCAATTGTTAAAATCATGATTAAGGTGTGGTTTGAAGTGAGAGAATTTATTAAAGAGCCTGGCTCACTATCACAGTACAGCCCTATTTGGGGAAATCAGCAATTCGCTCCAGGAAGAGCAGATGCTATAGTTAGAATATGGGCATTCGCAGGATTAGAAAAAATTTAAGATTTATATCCACCCAACACGCACCATTTGATGACATTTGAAGAGATGAAGCACAAGTATGATATTGACAATAAATATTGTTTTAAATATCTTCAACTTAGAAACTTCATTAGAATGAGCCAAAGTAATGTTCTAACTAAGCCCTCAAAATCTGATTTGGAGAAAATAATGTCTAAGGATAGTTTAAGCAAAGGTGCTATTTCAGAGATATATAATTTATTACTATCCAATTCAACTGAGAATTCTAATTATAAATGGAATGCATGGATAGAAGACCTTGGAAGAGATATATCACAAGAGGATTGGGAATCA
>JAPZDV010000005.1:24337010-24362807 GCA_029814665.1 Acanthurus lineatus | reverse complement strand
CAAAAACAAAGAGGACCAGAGTAACATAGGAAAAAGTAATGCTACTCTTATGCAGTTACATAAAATAAATAAAACCTGATGTCACCTACTTTAAACCAGGAAAGGAAATTTAAAAGACACAAAAGCAAAGAGGACCAGAGTAATTTGGAGCAGAGGGAGGTGAGCGACGTGCGCCGGCCCGTGCATTGCCTTTGATTCCCCATCTAGCTGCCCAGTCATCGGACGAGGTGGAGTGAATCATCGAGATAGCTTTCACACCCTAACCCTTTCCCTTGGCTCCCCACATAACCACTGAGTCACCGGGCAGGTGGGGAGAGTCATTGTGTCTCTATCTCAATCCTAACTCTTTATTTCTTTTACTACCCAACCCTCTCTATCATCCTTTTAACCAAGACTTGAAGGTCATAAAATTACTTTTTGCAAGTGATTGTAATGAAGCCAACAAAATTGTTTGTGAAGAAAAAGTCACTGAGAGTTACACTGATTATTAAGTGTGGATCTGTCTTTATTTAAAAATAGAAAAAAGGATAATGTTCAACTCTGTTTTGATCAAAAACATTTATTTTACAGACTCAAGGCAAATCCAGGGACTGTTTTGTTTTCTTTAAAAAATAAACTGCTTGTATGTAGTACCTGTTATTTTAAGCTTTGAGTAAATATGAATCCATTAGGTGATTAAAATCCCCTAATGACATTTAATTTCTGCCCAGGTTAAAGATTTGTTTGCTCTCTATGAGGATGAACTCCACGATCTGATTCTGGTAGACCATGTTGACTGCCATGTTCCCTGCATCCAGCTCAGGCCACATGAGTGTTGGTCCGAACACAATGCCAATGCCTTGAGTGGACATTAAATTCTTCCTGGAAAAGGACAGAACTCTAAAAAAGAGGGGAAGGACAGAAAAACTAAATTACACATGGGAACATACAAAGTTCATATCATCCACATCACCTGCAATACTGAAGCCACAATCAGTTTACTACAAGTAAGTAAAATGTGTATCAAATACTGTTATTAATGTATTTGAAATTTATTTTGATAAAAAACACTATACACCATGATGCACTATAATACTTATAATGCCAGTCTTTTCAGCTGGTTGATTTTGTGTTCCTCTGACTGATTTTTCTGGTGTCTGCTGACATACCTGTGCAGGTGGATAAAAAGAAGCTTCATGGTATCCTGGTTGGGTTTGGGAAGCTCCTGAATCAGTTTCTTGACAGCCTGAACTTTGTCCTTTGCTTCTTTGATCTCTGCTCGCAGAAAGACAGTAAAAACAACATGATATCTGAAGAAAACAGGAATGGACAAAAATAAATGTATTGGCTCATTAATAACAATTCACTTTTCTGCAAGAAAATCAGGATATCGTTCTATTTGGCAAGAAAATGGTGAGCAATTATATAAGGTTAGGCTCATAAGAACATATTCATATGGTCTGTATGCAAATATACACAAATTCTTCCTCATGTCCTTCCACACTGTATTTAAGAACTAGGTGACCAAATATCGTCCTGTTGTTCCAGGAGCAGCAGAAGTATCTTGCTTTTTCCCGCCCACTGTGCCACTGAAAACATGGTTCCTGATGACCTGCTACTGCTTTGCATTGTGGGAACATTTTTTTAAAAGAAGCTAAGAATTATATGGTTGCAAGAGATTCGTCAAAATCGAAAAGAACTGGGAGAGTTAGAAACTTTTATTTATGGGAGCTGTCATCTTCTAAAGACCAGTTTTATTTATACTTTTCTATGAATCAACATCAGTTTGCAAGAACTACATTAACATCATTATTATCATCATTATTTTGTCAAAATAAGGCAAACTTTGTCAGTGTTGTCAAGTCAAGTCAGTGTTTCTGTCATTCATGCAACCGCTCTGAAAATGATCCCAATGATATTGTGTGCCAGTGTCATTTATGTTATAATTGTGGTATGAACTTTGTCTCTGAGTTAGAATGATCTTTAAAACCATAGCGTTATATTCATCTTTATAGTTTTCGTTTTTGGCATGGATGGTCCTTGACAGATGTATATAATATCAGAAAATCTGGCAAAGACACTCCAAGACAATGTCATTCAAGAGGGAGAGGGAGACATGATGTTTTAAATTTTTCATTTGACTTACTGATGGCCTCCACAAACGGCTGGAAGAACTTGAAAGGCAAGAGTGGTTCAGGAAGCTCGCGAAAAAACATTTTGAGGGCTCCAGTGACTACATGGATGTCCTCCCACTGATTGTGGTCCAGGTCCACCTCCTCCTCTGGTGGGGAGACAAACCAAAACAGACATATTAATTTTTCAGGTTACACAAACATTGCATATGCATAAAAAGTCATTGTGACAGTCAACTCTATTTAGTAATTATTTTGCACTCCAGATAGGTCCCATTAATTATAGATGGTGATTATGTGAAGAGAATTCGAGTAATAACTTAAACTCACAATGTCTTTGTTGCTTTGTAGAATGCAAAATGGGTTTAAATCTTTTCCAAAATACAATTTTTCGACTACTATAAGATTCTATAGATCTGGTGGTGGAGGGTTACTGAACCATAATATGGAGCTATTAGTGACAAAACTTGATTAGAAACACCTTGATCAGGGTTTTTAATTGCTATGAGTGAATGTAGGAAGCATGTTTGATATACTGAGTGTTAAAACTCTCCAGCTTAGCAGATGATCAGCATTACCTCTATGAAACTGATTTTTCTAACTGGGATACATAAAGTTGTGAGAACTTAACTTTTTATGTTAGGGTTAGAGTTAGAATAACATGTAGTCTTGATGCTATTATGGTTTGTTGTGACACTTACAGACATGGTAAAACAAAGTTTCATTAAACACACCTTGGTCGACAATAAAGCGAAGTTTCTGTATTGTGGCCAAATTTCCACTGACTCTGTAGATCCCATCAACCTCCAGACCTGAAAAAACCAAACACACAGTGAATGAAATAAATCAAAAAAATCCTGAACATGTTTCAAACCAGAAATAGAAAATAGAAAATAACTGATAGCTTCACCGGTGATCAACACCAAACAGTCTGTAATTTTTTTTTCATTTCACCACTTAACATTTAGGCTGTTTCCACCTGGTTTTATCATCCTTCCTAAGTGATCTGATTACAAGTGGAGAGCTGTAAGTGCTTGTGTTCCCACCTAGTATCAACATGCGCCTTCAGACGCACTTGTGATCAGATCTCACTTTCCTGCTACATATGCAAATAAACACATAAAACATTTCTGCTTGCTAAGACCAAGACCATTTTTTTATCTGGAAGAGCCAGTAAAACACTAAACCACACCTAGTCAACAGAAACAATAAAAATGAGGAAATCTTTCCTGTTTTACATTTTATCTAAAAAATTTTCTTTTTTTAACCTGTTAAAAAGGTTGAAGGCCTTTTCACCTCTGCTTCAGTAGCCCACTGGAGGCTATGCTATTTGTGCTGATTTTGGAGCACCTATTTATACTCTTTGCACTTCTCCTGACAGCATTTCCAGTCAATTTCTGTCAGCAGGCCAAATAATATGTGTTAAAATTAAATAATGACTACACATCCATCACAAAGATCCCTGCACACTGATTAAGAAAAAACCCAAATGTGCATATTGAAGTATATAACATTTTTATTATATATTTGTCAGGAAGACAGCAGAAATACTAGACACAATGCATTATAGGAAGTAATGACTCCCTGATAACTGCTTTGGCCGTTTCTGACATTAAAAATGTACAAAAAAAATCACAGCAGACCTTCAGTTTTGGATTTATCATGATGAATTCCCACTATAGAGTCTTCAAAAAGACACTTAAGTTCCAGGAAAAATTAGAAAGACAATGAAAGGGCACCAGTTGCAAAAAAGTGCTCATTGAAAGGGTGCAGCTGTTAGCATTTGGTTAGGGGAAAAAAGTACTCAAAAGCAGTTGATATCTGTATAATACTTTGTATGTGATGTATTTTGGCATCAGATCTGATGCCTTAGACTCCTAAAAGTTAGTCAAATAGACTGAAGAAAACACATTGCGCCGCTATCACACAGTATATGACTGCTATTTGACATTACACCTTAAGATATCAAAAATTATATCTGACCATTGTGTCTGTTCTAATTGCTGTGACATTTCTATTGATCTTATCTTTTCTATTGGCCCAACTCCCTTGTTCTTCCCACTTTATTTTGTATTCCTCATCTTCTCTCGTCAGTGTCTTCCTTTTCACCACACTTTCCAGAATTTGTTCAAAAACTTAAATTTTCAAAATTTTTGTTTTGATTTCAATATTTAGTTGTCTGATTATTTTTCAGTCTAGGTGTAAAACTTCTGGAGACCATGTACACATTTTATTGCATTATCAAAACATATGTTGTTATCTAAGATATAAAAAAATTGCTCTTGATGTGCTTTTAGTCGGCTTAAGACAATATTTATATACAATAGTGAGTTTTTCTTGTCTTCAAGCATCTAAAAGAAAAACATTTTGAAGCCTCATCAGATACTTGTTGCATTAAATAATGTCAACATGGGAAAAACACGATTTAATAATTGTTTTGAAACCGAATTGTCTTGTTGAGGCCTCAGATAAAAACTAAAAAAAAAAAAAATTATCTAATCTCTTTTACTATTTTACCTTTCATTACCAGTTAGCTTATATACCTCGCTTTTCAACAGCATCCAAACAGATCCGAACGAACCGTGGCACCGTGGTTCCTTCACGCTCACAGAGAGTTGACAGATGGCAGCCGAAAACTCGATCTGACACAAACATTAAAACAACATAAATTGTTAATGTTTCAACAGAGTTGTTGGTCAGTCATTGACATACAGGTCATATTTTAAACAATTATCTTTTCATGTCCTTCAAAAACTTTATATTTCAAACTTATTAATTCTCCGGAAGAATTTTTCCTGTCACAATGACTTCAGGTATAGGATCCTGTTTGTTTCAAGGATTTATTAAAGTAAATGGAAAGCATTTCTACAGCACTTTCCATGGAGGCCTCTCTACAAAGGGACAGCATGCTCATCGGGGACCCTGACACACACACATTCACAAACCTATGAAACAGCAATTTGTAGTTCAATATTTTGCACAAGGACACTGAAACATGCAGACTGCAGGAGTCAGGGATAACACCATTGTCACTCTAATGAGTAGACAACCCACAATGTCTCACAGTGTCACTTAATATTTACATTCAAAACAAAGATGCCACCTTAATCCTCTCTCACCTGCCAGTAATACTATTTGCCTTTTTCTCACTTATACCATAGTAACTTTCTGATGAAAATACAAATGAGATGATCAAAGAAATAATTTTGCATGTTTTAGAATCAAAATCTGAAGTTTTTTACATTGCCATCTTATAAGAATTGAATACAATGGATATGATGGTCACTGCTCGGGGAAATTGAACAAGCCTTTATATGATGTACAAGATATTTTTAGTCCATTCAGTTCATCAAACCATTTGACTCAGGCTTTGTCCTGAAAGCTTGTGTGTGTTTGCAAGATTTAAAGCCAATAACATTGTATATAGTTAAAAATGAAAATACAATGTGAAAAAATAATTTAACAACAAGACTAGCTAAGATTACAGTTATGTTATTGATTATCAATTTATGAACAGATGTCCAGCTATATATACTATACTTCGTAAAATAAAGTAGGGTTAGGGTTAACAGAAAGTGAGAATCAAGGTGATCAATAACACATTCTAAGTATCAGGAATTTCAGAGGAGGTGGAAATTGTTGTAAATAAGACTTTGACTTTAAGTGCCTTTAAGCGTCCTTTATCAGGAATTCATTGACATTCTGCAGCCAATAAGAGTCAAATATTCAACCAGGTTGTAGTAAACAATTTTTAACTAAGTGAACATAACAGAGAGCTTCAATTAAGAGTTGCATGAACATATAATTAAGAAAGTATTTGAGTAAGTAATAAGTTACAGTGGAAGAGGGTAATTTCAACAACCTCATGAAAGCAACTGTATGTTTGTAGGTTTTAGTCTGTAAAAAAAAAGGCAGAAACCTTTGATGAGTCCTTTCTCCTGCAGAGTTTTCATGGATGGACGTCTAGTGATGAACTTCTTCAGTCTGTTCTTCACTCCATTTTTATCAGCACTGTCAGAGGTGCTGTGTTTTAGCTTGGAGCTGCTGAACATGTCTGTAAAAAAACATAAATGTAAACTAGGAAAAACAGATTTTGTTCATTTCTTCTCAGCTCTGTGATCAGTGAACTTAAAATCTCAATCATGAACTTACACTGATCAGCTGTAACATTATGACCACCGACGGGTGAAGTAAATAACATTGATTATCGCATTACAAGGGCCCCTGGCAGTGGGTGGGATATATTAGGCTAAGTGGACATTTTATCCTTGAAGTTGATGTATTGAAGCAGAAACATGGGCAAACATTAGGATTTGAGTGACTTTGACAAGGGCCAAATTTTGATGGCTAGACATGTGGGTCAGAGCATCTCCAAAACTGTGGCCCCTGTGGGGTGTTCCAAGTCTGCAGTGGTTAAGACCTACCAGAAAAGGTCCAAGGAAGGAAAACTGGTGAAACAACAACAGGGTCATGGACGGCCAAGGTACACTGATGCACGATGGGAGAGAAGGTTGGCCCATGTTGTCTGATCCAATAGAAGCTACTGTAGCTCAAATTACTTAACAAGTTAATGCTGATTCGGACAGAAAGGTGTCAGGACACACAGTGCATCAGAAGCATCCTTTTAATTTTAGAGTTGTCAATACAAAGTCTGACTCCAAAGACATTGTAGTGAATCTGATGATCACTTTTCTCTTTTTGCAAACAGCTTTCATGCATTTTATTTACTGACTTGTGACCCGGGAGAATTTTTCCATAACCAGAGCAAAACATCAAATGTTGTACTGACAAGAAAAAAGAAAAAAATTAGTAAATAAAAAAACTTAGGTTAAGTACTCACTGATGGAGCGTCTGTGGACTGGATTGCGTTGTTTGGCGTTGGGAGAGGCGGAGCCATATCCAGGTAAGGATCCATGTCTTGGCAGGTATTCTGTGCTGTTTGACCTCCGCAGAGAAAAACCCCCATCTGCTTTAGTCTGAACAGAAAATTGTTAAAACCAGTCACATGAAGCTTTTATTTCACTAACTCAAAAAAATGCCTCCATTGTGATAGTATTGCTCATTCTGAAAGAAAAGTCGTTCAGCATATTCTCAAATTGTAGTTTCCTCTGAACTTAACTCAGAAAAATAACTGTAAAAACAATTACAGCCTGTATAAAAACAAGTGACTTCTTACTGAGGAGTCGATTTTCTTTCTGATGGTGTCATGCCATTTACTGGCAGTGGAGTGATTGTCAGCCTGGAGGAGGTACTCACTTCCTGTGTTTGTTGTGATCTGGAGGAGATGAAAATCACAAGTTTAATACCAGCAGTGTTTGTAACTGCTTAATTATATACATTTTAATTTATATGTACCAGCAAAAGTCAAACAGGAAAAATGTATCTGATCAAGTAAACCTGGAGAAAAAACACAGAAATAGAAGCAAAAATAATGTGTAGAAAGAAATCCTAGATGTCCTTCTCTACCAAGTTTGAAATTCATCCTCTAGTCAATTGTCTCTAAAAATCGAGTCAGCATAAGTACTAATGTCAACCCACTGGCCATTAATACTGAAGGACCAAGCATTATTGCTCACTGCAGACCTGAAATTGTGACAAAAGTTTGACTCCCTGCAATTCAAAAGTCCATTACTTGTATTTTTTGAAAAATGACAGAGCAGTTAGCATCTCCATGTCTCAATTCATACGCTACAAAAACTGGCACAGGCATTATTTGGATACTAGATATTACATGTGTTGAATGGCCAAACAATAAATCCACAGTGACATCATTGTCATATTACAATAAGTACTGTATACATAACATTTCCTACCTCATCAAATGCTCACCAGAACATTTGACCACAAAAACACTTAATCTGCAAGTGAGCCAACAGTGCCACACCGCCGCTTGTTTCTGCTGTGATTTATCACAAAGCCTGACGAGGTCTGAAATGGTCCTTAGCCTGATTCGGTCACCTTCTTGTTAAACTTTTTCTCCTCTTATGCATTGGCAAACTACATGAGTTGGGCTTTTGTGCCTTGTTTAAAAATTGAGTTCATGTTTAGTGTCAACTGCTGTCAATTACAGCAGAGTTGTTTTAATGATTGAGTGGTCTTAATGCATGATCTGTTCCACATAGTCACCTGTTCAAATCTAACCTGGCATCAAGATATCTGCATCTGTCTCTCCCTCCTTTGTGCACTGTGCAAAAGTTGCCTTGTCTTTACCTACTCAGGCAACTTTCAAACTCAAATTCCTGATCTCCCTTGAAAAACTACAAACCTTGAAACCAAATCCTGCCTGCTGTAAAATATCCTCTCTAATAGTCAAAATTATATACATGGAAATTTAGAAAAAAGTGGCTGCTTAAGTCAGGATTCAAACTTATATGTATATATATGAATATTATATGAAACGTGTCATGTATGCATCTAACTTTTTGAGAGTTATCAATACAATGAAGTTTTTAAGGAGGAATATCACAGTCATGGAACTGATTGCCAATTACACCCCCCGTTTGCCTTGTAAGATGTAAAAAACACGAAATGATTAAAAGTTGGATTTTCACTGGGGAGGGTCTTCAGTACAATTTATTTTTATTTTAAATTTACTTGTGTAATAAAAGATTAAATAAATCAAAAACTTTGACAACCAAAAAAAAATCCAAAAGTTGCATGTGGACTGTAAATTCCACCAATTATGACCAGTTATTGCCCTCATAGTGATGGGTGATAACAAAGTAAGAAATCTTGAAAACAGCTTTTTCGAGAATCAATATTTTTGTCATCATTTCAATCTCAAGTTATCTGCTTCTAATCCTCTAGTCTGATAATGTCAAGTTTTGCTGTTGTAATCCAGAATGTTTAAAATAAAAAAAATTTAAGTAAAATAAATTAGTTGAATAAATTTAATTCAATTTTAGACAAAAAGACTGCTTCCATGTAAAAAAAACCTCAGCATTACGAATCCTGGTTTAACATATATGTGGCTGAGTGAAAGGTTTCTGTTTGTTTGTTACCTGGAAGACATTTTTCCTGCTTGATTTCTCTGATGTCCACTCGATTACAGCTCCACACAGCTGAACCACATCTGTTTTATTTCCTGGTTTCTGTGTATAAAGAAGGTGAACATGCTCAGAGGTCACAGAGTCCCCAAAAAAGATTTAAAACGACATAAATTACAACAAAAAATGCAGTCTATTTACCATTTCTCATCGTGTCTGTATTAACTAAAGTACATGCAAACGGTAGAAAAGAAGAAGGGATGATATATTTTCATACCTGACTGTTTTCCTGTTGTCTCTCTTTATAAAGCAGCAGCTGGTCTGAGGTCAGCACACTCCACATCAAAGTCCAGTTCTTTCTTTGCTTCTTACCATTTTCTGAGATTTTAGCCACATTTAGGTGTTCACCTTTTAACTCAACCTACAGTCACACACACACACACACACACAAATACACACACACACATATAAAAATACACAAGAGAACACAAATACTAGATTAATCTATAAAATGTATTTTTTTAATTGTTTAGGTATTAAAATGTGTACTTTTATTAATAAAATTATAAATGCTTTCAGTGTTTCCACAACTTTAACTTAGTCATTTTGATCCAGTGCACCACAATGCATTTTTATGAATTGTTTTTTATTTTGTTAACCTATATGTGAATGTTAATTTGAAATTATAATAAAAAAAAAGTAAATGTAATCAAATACAGAACTGAGTAGTTGAGAAGCTGAGTGACAGAGGAGGTTTTGGTTGTGTGCAAAGAGCCATGAAAAAGATTTAAACTAAGATGGGAGTAAAGCTCACAGGATGGAGATGTTTTCACAGGGAGAAGGTCTTGTACTCACAAAGGGTTCACAAACATCAGCTCCTCCAGGGATAAAGACACTGTGCTGAGACTGATTTCTTCGATGCCGAGAGATCTAAAAACAGAAAAAAATTAAAACTGAACTGCACCCACCTCAGGACCAAGGTTTTTTGTTTCTACTTACAGGTTTCTGGGGAAGGTCAGATTCCTGCAGCACCATGGACTTGGACTGACTGAGGCGATCTTCAGAGCTTTTTGAGCTCTTGATTCGCATCTGCACAGCCCCCTGTCCCGCTGTGCTGCGCTGTGGAGGCTGAATCATTGGTGGTTGCTTAGCAGCACTCTGGACATTCGTGATTCTGTTTGTTAACAAACACTTTAATCATTAGATTTTAAAGAAAGTTTAATGGCATGATATATTGTTCATCACATGGTTCCTGAGGAAAATGTGAAATATGATAGGTTATCAGTTTGGGCAGTGAAGTAAGTAAGTACTTTAAAGTAAGTTAAATTGGCAGACTTGAAAATGTAACTGAAATGCAACTTGAGCGTCAGAAGATACTACTTGAGTACGTTTTCAGTACAGAGAATAAATGTACATATATACCAAAACTAATTCCACCAATAGTTGAAGTTTAAAGGCCAGTTTATACAGTCAAGCTAGATATGGACGGTAAAATATAAATAAAATAGCAGATTAGACCTTGAAAAAGGTACTTTAAGATTGTATTTCTGTTGCTGAGACAGAAGACTCCAGTGATCAAAGTGACTGCTGCACATATCACTTAAAAGTTATTTAGTAAAAAGAATTTTAGTTTCTTTTTTGCTGATCTTATGGGGTTGGACGTGTTGTTGAAGTTGGATCCAGAAAAGTCTGACGACTGTTAAATTTTTTTTTTATTTGGGTTCCTCTTTACAGCTCCGATTGCTTCACCATAGTTACACAACTTTTGTCCTTCTGTCAGACAAGGAATGGCTCAGCTTTGTACAGATTTTGTCTGAGAGCAGGTCAACTGTTTTTTGGTGTCCAATTGTAAATGCTACTTCAACTACAGGCAGTATTTTTACACCAAGGGTCATGGCGCCTGTTCATGTTTGTTTGCTGGTTCATAGACACCGAGCTAAAACGTGACTCTAATGAGAAGTTACTGATCATTGTTTCACACTTCTTCCATTCTCATAGTAAACTGCTGATACATCTATCATCAGCTGCAACACTTATTAGAGAACTACACAGCAGTTAAGCTGCTGTCACATCTAAATCCCCCTTTAAAACACTAACCTCAACTCTGAGTTAACACAATGAGAACTAAAGCTTCAGCAACAGGAAACAAACTGAAACCCTTCATACGGAAGCTGGATCTTTAGTCATGCATGAGATCTTTTTATTACCTCCTAAGATTATGTGAACAACAGAAGGTCAACTGTTAAGTTGTCATCAAAAGCCAACAGAATGCAGCATCAACCTTGACATTTGACATCTGTCCAGCTAAAAATTTTACAAGTGCAAACGATCAGCTTATTTTTAGCAGAAGCAATCAAGTGTAGTCATTTTTCTTTGTACTCCGTCCATCACACCTCAGTGAGTTCAGGCCTACAGATGAAAAGTCCAACCTCACAAGAGTTACAGCCACTAACAATGCGGAGAAACATGCAGACAGAAGCCAAATGCAAACCCACCACCAAGACAGCAAAACCAGACCATTTAGTCAGACATCATGACAAACCTTGCAGATCTTTGTATGTGCTCTTACCTTGTACCCGCCATCTCTGTGTCACTGATCACAAAGAAGAGATGCAGAGAGCTGAGGCCTGTTTGTTAGAGGAAGTATGACTCATCACGTGGTTCCTTCAAACCAGCCACACTCACACTTTAACTGCTGCAAGCTCCCCATTTCCTGAAACTAAAAAAACCTAACCTCATTCTCAAGAGCCAACACATGAACAGCTTGTGACTTCTGACAGTTGGTGTACAAATATCTTTAGAGTGGTGGAGCCATTTGCTTTCATCCGCACATCAGTTTTAGAAACCTGCCACTCATTGAATTCTGGCTGACATGTATTTAATTGTTCCAGCTGTGAAATAAGAGAACAGTAATCAACTCTGCAGCCCTTCTCAGCTTTTTTCTGTTCTTGAGCTTCTAGTTTTTCTGTTTTGTATTTTGAATTGTATATCATTATTTCAAGTTATTTTAAAAGGGCTGTGGTCAAGCTACATACTGAGCAGAATTTTTCAGCTGTTAAGATAAACTTTTTATAGTTATCTGGTGGCAAACTTTGTATTGGAAACTAAATTGTTAAATTCTCTACATTTCTGTGAACATCAGCTGATTCTGATATAGAGTGAAAAATCACATGGATTAAAAAGCTTAGGACAGCAGGAAATTAATCTCAAGTCATCTAAATAAAGGTGATCCATACATAGGTCACTGAAACATTTGAATGTCATAACCCCAACCCCCCATGAGAAGGAAAGCAAACTAACTGACATACTCAAGATAACTTGCCAGTTAACCTTCAGGGAAGCTGACTGGGAAAAATGGAAGCAAGCATGTAAGTAGGCGACACTGTCTATTGACTGTGAAAGGGACACAGGTGTGCAAGTGATTGTCAGCAGGTAGATGACAGAGAGGGAAGGGAAGGGGAGGCCATGGAAATCTGGAGGCGACATAAAAACATGGCATTTAAAATCTCTCTATCTTACTATGAGAAAAGTGTTTTGATTCTTATTTTGGTGAATGGTTATCAAACTCTGGTGATTCTACTCATGATGTTTTTATGTCCAAGTGACTATTTAGAATTAAGTTATCTCTCCACATTCATATAGACTGAGATCTGGTCTTTTTACCTAACCCTAACCCAAAAGAAATCTCTGGGTGTGTTGCCAGAATGGATGCTGAGTGACGAGGGTAAGAGGCGGTGTAACATGGAGTGGTTGATGTCACAGTGTTGCTTTAGTGAATCCAACCCCATCTCATTTCCAGTTTGGATGCCCCTTTGTCTTTTAAACAGATATACAAGGTACCGTTTAGCAGAGCTTTACAGAAGCTGCTGTCCAAACAGCTGAATATTCAATCTGATGCCTGTGTGTCAGCAGAGTCCCCTCCCCCAGCCGAGTACACTGCAAAGTGTTATGTTCAGTGTTACAAGCTGCAGCATAACTGATGACAAAAACACTGACTGCATGATCACAGGATATCATCATTAGATGAGAATCAGTTACAGATGAAAAAATCAGAGGAAGACCAAAGGCTTGTGTAACACTGATGCTTTAATTTTGAAGAAATGCATCCATCTACCAGTAAAAGTCATCCCAAAAAAAAAAAAATACTGAACTATCATTCTGGAGTTAAGAAGTTTAAAATCAGTTTTAATAGAGTTTTAAAAAAAAAAGCTTAAAATCAATTTTAAAAAGAAAAAATGAAGCTTGTGGGTGCAAACCAGTCACTTATTGTTTTGCATAAATGGAAAAAATGGCACAGAAGAAGAAGCCATCACACTGATAGACCTAATATGAAAGCCTAATGTTGATGCATTTAGATGAACCCAAAACTACATCTATGGCTGCCCTTATGATTTTACACTTGTACGCAACACAATCCAAAATTCTTTTTGGCAAATACTGTCAAAGTAGAAGTTAATCCATATCTCATTTAAACCATTTATTTCCTTCACATAAATAAATAAATATTTAAATTCAGTTGTCAATAACTGAGCCCAGTGTTGTGCAAGCTCTGCTTCCCTTTACATATTTATTGAATACTGAAGGTTTAGGTTTAGATTAAATCAGTATTGAGGTGTATGTATTGACTGTGTATTGAGGTACAACACAGTATTTTATTTTCTGAGGAGTCCAAGGTTATTTAGAGCAAACACAAGATTCTCTGCAGTTCAATCTAAAATAGTGTTCGGTGTGAAATCAGTGTGTAGGTTGACTGCTTTAAGCTTGACTGACTGAAGTCAAACTACACTGCAGCATGTAATACCCTGTTTATTACTTTTTCATGTCTCTTAAATTAAATTGTTTGTCAGCAATTAAAATTTTTCAACAATGTCTCATCAAATTTATTCACCAACGTAACACCATGGCGCTGTTGGGTTAGGGTTTGATCACAGCCTACAGATGGTTTTGTGCATAAGCTGTTATCTGTTTGTAATCAACATCAAATTGTTTGCAGACTTTAATGGTTAATAAATACAGTTTGACACACTGTCAGATATATTTCTACAGTTGATGTACGTACTGTTAACGTTTTTGGTATGTATAAGTAAATAGTTAATTAACATCCTTTAATCAACTTACAACTTTTGACAGTGTGGTAGAAACCAATAGTTCATATGCTGTTTTAACTGCTTTCCAAAGGGCTGGATCTACAGTTCAGTGTAACAGACTACTGCAAAATATGAGGTACTCATTTTCATCATAAAAGTGGGGAGTATTTTTGACTTTCTCTTACACATTCGAACATCTGTTCATTAGCTTTAAATTATGTCAAATAAATTAAAACAATAAAAATATACTTCTGTAGGTCGGTGCAAATGTCCAGCAAGGACTCTGTCAGTGTTTGTTTCATTCTGTTTGGTTAATTCTACACAGAACAGTCAAGTGTGCAGGTTTATATCCTCAACACTGTTAAAAAAAACAATTTTCTGACTGACTCAACATACTGCATTATTCACAACATCTACACAACTGTTTAATAATACCCACAGAACACAGACAAACACTCTGGTTCCACAAAAACTGGTCCTAAAGACTCTGTGCTTGTCAAACACACGATGTTCATGATGTTTTCAGATAAATCCAGTTACAACAATCTACAGTGGCACACTGCAGCCGGTCAACACTGTTTTATGCTGCAGAAATGTTGCACGGATAAAAACACTACACTGAATACTTTTTAAAAATTAAAAAATTCCATAAATGTATGACACCTCTGAAAAATGTATATTAATTATTTAAAAAAAAAAACAATCAATGTTGGAGTAATTAAACCATTTTTCCTGGGAAAAAGAAAAATCTTGAAATGTTAGGAATAATACAAATCCTCAGTATCATTAAAATGGCAAAAAACTTTTCAGCAACTTTTATAAATAATTATATCCCAACACAAAATTATTTGGCCAAACACGACTATTTATTACTAATTATTCAAATATATTAATATTAATACAGAAAATAAAGTTAAAATATGAATTATCTTGTTATATCCCTTTTTTAAGGGTCATTGTGATAGAAAAGCTTAAGTATTTAGTCAAATGGTAATTATTATAATAATAATAATAATAATAATAATAATAATAATAATAATAATCATCATCATCGTCATAATCATAATCATAATTATGATTATTATTATTATATGTAAAAGAGTAAAGGAAAGCTTGTAATTTTTTCGGATTTATTTCTAATTTTGAATGAAAGCTTTATGATGTTTTGACTTTTGTTTTGTTTTTTTATTAAACATTTTTTCTCATAATTTTGATTTCTTGCCACTTAGTTTAAAAAAAAAAAGGTTTTTCTTTTTTGTTAAAAGCGACACATTGCAATGCATCATGATTAGCTTTCCATGATACTTTTTAATTTATCAATCCTAACTGTTTATTTATTTACTTTTTTTTGTGAAAAGCAGTTCATGATTTTTGTTTGGTTTTTGAATGTTTTTATTGTAATTATTTCTAACTTTTTAAACATTTAAGGGTTTCAATATTGGTCTGCGGCTGTCCTTGAAAATATAATGCCTGTTTCCTTTAGATGGAAAACCTTAGTTAATTTAATTAATGGCCCTCTTCATCAAACTTGTTGAACTTATGATACAGATTGTTGAGAAAATTCACAAACTCATCACACTAATTGAAGTTGTTAATGGGTGATCTGGTCTGATAGACTCGGAGCATCAAAGCCGACTGATTTTCTGTCTGAAAAAGAAAAGACAGAGTCAGACAGCTGAACCGACAAAGAGAAGGAAAGAAAGCACTTGTTGGCTGTTAAGGTGGTATGGCTGTTAAAGTGGAAAGTAGTAGAAAAAAGGAATCTTGTCCCAGTGAAGGCAGATTGGTGAGAGCAGGAGAGTTCAAAAGTCCAAAAAATCCACAGAAAATTAAATTGATCCGGAGTTGTCTGCTACCTGTAAAGACAGTAAGTAATAATAATCCTTAATTTGTACAGTACTGAAATTTTATTTTTGTTATCTTAAATGTTGTTGTGGTTTGTGAAGTAGTTTTTATTGCTTTTGTGCAGGACAACAGGGATAGGACACAAACACAGACAGACAAAGCAGCAGGATGAATAAAGATGTAGCTTAAAGGAGGTGCAGGTCCAGGTCACATAAAGTCAACAAAAACATGCTCCAGAATAAATATTTAAAGCTTTAAAAAACTAAACCAGAAAGTAACAAACACTGAAAAGTAAGTCAGGAAATGTCTGGAAACAGAGATCTTACAGTTGCCACAAAAACAAATTATTACTAGGCCCTTAAAAATGTCCTTCGCTGCTTAACTATATTGTTGTATAACAGTAATGATATAAAATTACATAAAATAACAGTGTTTTGAAGAGCAGAGTGACTGTCAGTGTCTGTGTGTTACTTTTAAATTTGTAGTCACCAATTTTGTTCTATTCCTCTCAATGATTAAAACCAAACTAAAGAGATTTTTAGTGAATGGACACAAAACACCCTGTCCAGACCGTGTAGATCACAAACCTCCAGATAGTTAGACTCTTTGAATTATGCTTAGAAAGTAAGTGTTGTTATGCTTATATCCAGGGAAAAGGCAGCTTCCAACTTTACCTGTAAACGTATCAGTTTACTTAGACGCTCAAATGACAGTGATGTTAACTTATAACCAAACAACCAAGACTGATACGTACCTATAGAGTCAGTTACCGACCCTCAGTTTAAGTTTTCATTAAACCTGCTTGTTTGCAGTTAGTGACGAGTTTGACGACAGTGATGACTGTTGTTGTGATTCACCTTTTTTCTTACTTGCTGTGGTTCTGATGGGGTTGTTGCTGCTGTGCTTGCTGTCGGGGAGAGTGATGACGTGGACTTGATGTCAACCCCCCTCCTCGGATAGTTGGCCTGATAGGTGGAATGGATGATGGGTTTTGATGATGCTGATGTCCGGCTCTGATTGGCTTGGCTAGAGACAGGTGAGACAGGTTTAAACATGAGCCAGATTCAGTCTGAGAAGTCAGATTTTAAGCGGATCAGAGGGGTGTACGACAAAGCCAGATTAATGGATTAATGTTAATTTTCTGCAAACATTTCCCTCTTTTTGTATTTGTATAAACTGTATTGCTTTTGCTGAGCACGATTGGTCCATTTTATGTGGAAGAAGAGTTTAACGACGGGGTTTTTGGTTTGTCAAGCCAACTTTCTCTGATCTCTCTCTCTCAAGACACATTTGCTTTATAATACCCCTCATGACCTTTTAGATTACTTTGGGTTGCAGCAAACACCTTCTCACCTATCTGAGCAGAGTGTCCTCTCCTCGTGACATTCTTGGAGCGGACAGCCTCTTTGATTCTGTCCACTTCCTGTTGGTAGCGCTTGCGGTCCTTCAAGGCGGACTCCTTGGCATCTCTCAGGGCAGCTTCCAGAGCTTTTACCCGTTCTGCTGTAGCCCGCAGACGTTTTTCCAGCTTGGGAAGCTCACAACGAAGGTCAGCGTTGTCCTGCACCAGCTGGAGAGCAGAAGTTTTAAATTAATCATCATCTTTCTGTTATTTCTACAGGAAATTGTCTCTAAGCAGCTTTAACCTAATGCAGATGGGACTTCCACAAGCCAGGGGGAATAAAATTAAGGACAGTAAATCTGCCAGCATTGACAACGTAAACTGTGTATGTGTTGTGAACGTAAACATTTGACTAGTATAAATATTGGACTATTGGATTAGTAAGCTAAGGAAATCAGTCCACCAGTCCAATCATTATTGAACTCTAGAAAAGACCCCCGATCACCTTCCTTACATCCCATATTGATGATGGCATGTGAATGTGGATCACTGCACTGCTGTTCTCCTGTGGACTGTTCAGAAATTATGTTTAAATATTCATACTCTGTCTTAGTTGTTCATTGTCTTCCAGTTCGTCTGCTTTTTGCTGCTAAAAAAGCCTTGATTCACTGCTGCACAGCAACTCTAAAGGTTTTTTCTTTCTTTTGGTCTTTTTCATGTGATCAGCTTTTTAAGCCCCAACAGCTTTAAAACAGTTGTTCCTGGTTGTGTCTTTTAATGTGAAATCCATGTAATTCAGTACTTACTGCCACATGGGTAGTAATAAACATCAGCTTTAGCCAAATGGACTGCCTTTATATAGCACTCTTATAATATTTTGACCATCCAAAGCAAGTCAGGATTCACTAGTTCACACACTAATGGCAGGAGGCCTCAGGAACTCACACATACATTCATGCCCCGATAGAAAAACCATAAGAGGCAGTAAGACAGTTAGTTTCTTTCCCAAGGACACTTTGACATGCAGACTGCAAGAGTCGGGGGTTGAGTCGCAACCCTCTCATTCACAGATGACCCGCACCACCTCCTGAGCCACACATCCGTAAGGTGGGTGGGTCTTGAACAGGTGAGAATGTGTCCCTGTGGAAATACTCGCCTGTTTGTGGACTTTGCTGAGCTGCTCCAGGTTGTTTTCTAAGAAGGTGATCCTCTGTCTCTGAGCCAGACTGCCGCCGGCCTCGTCGCTGTCGTTCTCTGAACTCTGTTCAAAGAAACACTGATCAGTTTTATGAGGAGTGGATTACATCCTACATCCTCACATCCTTTACCTTCAGCTAACAATTTATATAATGTTACTTTTTTCTTTGATATCTTTATTTTTGTATATAATGCTACTCTTCTTATTGATATCTCTTTTTAATTGCTGTTCTCCTTCTGTCATCTGTATCTGAGCTGCGGTAACGCACTAATTTCCCCAATGTGGGATCAATAAAGTTTTATCTTATCTTATCTCTTATCTTACATCCATCTGACAGCCCACTGTCACAAAGAAACTTTGAATCATTTTAACATCTCACAAACTGGACGACCCTACGAGGCTTTGATGACTAGTGACACACTGTCAGCTCTGGCATCTACTGTTAGAGACAATTCACTTTTTTATCCCAGCAGGAGGTGGACTTCAAACCATGAAATGGTATGTTTTAGTCTGGTTGATGTAGTAAATAGCTGAAGCATACATTATGTTGACTGTTTGCTCATTTCTTTTAAAAAAAATAGGTCTATTTGGCCATAATTAAAAATAATCTGTTAATCTGCATTGTTAACTAATCTTTTCATGACTAGAAAAAGATAATAATATCTTGGAGGATTTGCAACTAGGCATTTAAACGTACAACAGAATATCCACAAAACAATCAACAACCTCAGACTAAATTCTGATGAAAATAAAATGTCAGTCAATTGTGTCCAAAGCTGCATTCGAGTCAAATGGGACAAAAACGATGATATCTTTACTGATTGTCCTAAACTGTTGACTGATCTGTATGACACAGTGTGAAACTGGTTAAAAACAAACAGCAAAGGCAGATGGATTCATGTCATTCTTGGAAATCATGTGTCTGAGAAACATGATAACTGTTTTGGGTTGCAAACAGATGTGCCTATCTGTTTACATGCTGCCACCTGGTCACATCATTAAAGAACACAATAAATGTTCTCATGCCTGTGCAGACAACAGACAGCTGAACATCTGTGGAATCAGCTTCTGCAAGAACTGATCAGATGGACTGACAACAGGTTTCCTTACATTCTTGACTCGAGTGCTGATGTCCTGGATGAAGACTTTACGAAGGTTGTTCAGTGTCTGAAGCTCTTTGGCCTGGTGGGTGAAACATAAAAACTTAGCTGAACTGTCACTACTTCAAACACAAATATGAAGAATGCAGGTAAAAAAACACATACCACAGTTTCCTCCAGACCCTTCAGGTCTTCTCTGGCTTGTTCTCTCTTTTCATTAAGGAAACTGGAACACAAAAGTTAAGAAAAAAAACTTGACTATATTGTCATTATTATCTTTACTATAACATGATTCATACTGAAGACATTAAGTTAGCTACAAGATGAGAACAGGAATAAATGAACATTGTGTGTTCAGAAAACTTTGATGCTGGGGCCTAAAAATGCCTGAATACAACAAATGTGGCATATTTACGATTGCCATCTTAGATATTTAACAAATAGAAGGTGAAAAGATATTAGCTCCAAAGTAACAGTGTAACAATAACTCGCATTACTTTTGTACTGATGGTGCAGATGTTAGCATGCTAGCTGGCCACATCAGTCACTCAGATATTGATACTGACCTTTGTCTTGACAACAACAACCACTTTCCAGCTCAAAAAATATTAGTAAGCTTTGGTACTTTTCTATTTTCTCATAATAAAACCATAAACTCCTTGAGACAGGATGACATAACAGATTTTATCTCAGAGTGCATTATCATGTTGTCTAATCCAGGTTTAGACTGACAATAGGTGGGACAACATGAGGCCATCTGACCTACTGATGCTTTTTTTGTGTGTGTTCTCACAGTTTGAAACTTTTTTTTACAGTCTAGCCAACTCACAATACCAAAAACTAATGACTTGCTGACTAACCACGGTTTGCTGATTTGACAGTTTAGCAGAAGGGGGATAAAAAGGTGAATGAGGCAAACTAACAATAATATGTGGAGCAGAGAAAAATACAGCGATAATGAAGAGTATTTTTATTTGGATTTAATAAAACTGACATCACAAACTGTGATAGAGTTTGCCAACTAAACTATCTGATGGGGACAAGTTGCCAAGTTTCCATGATGGAAATGTGACATTTCTGTTTTATTCAAACACAGTTTTATTACTCTTTTTTTATAAACTGTAACAATTAGCAGCAGTTAATTCTTTTCAGTCAAGAATGAGAACAAAGGAAAAAAAACTTACAGCAGTTTCTGGAGTTTCTGGTCTTTGTTCTGATTCTCAGCTCTCAGTTTGTCAAAGTCAGACTGAAGCTTCCTGTTCTCGAGCTGCAGAGCCTGATTCACACTAGAACAACAAACATTCATCTCAGGCCAAACATTTACTGAAGACGCTGTAAAAAGTGATCATTCACAGAGAAAACTGAACTTTGCTAGCTTCACTTTTTATTGAATAAACTGACAAAAAAATACTGAAATGTGATTAAATATTCTTCTTTTCTTATTAAAAAACTCAAACTAAATCATTATGACGAGCCAAATTAACCCTCTCCTCTTTTTGAATGAAAAGATAACAAATTTACTTCCTGTAATGATCAGAACCACAGTCACTGAAAAGTTCATACAATCAATAATCAATAGCATACTCTTTAACTTGGTCGACGTTTCTCTGGTTCTGCTCGATCTCATCTCGGAGGCGACTCAGCTGTTTCTGATGAACCTCTCTGTGGTTTTCCATCTGTTCCTCCAGAGTTCTCTGCAGAAAACACAACAGGAACACTTCGGTTCACTAACTGTCTTCAGTCACTCAGAGAAAAAACCCTTCAGTCCTTGAACTCATGGATCACATCACTTGTGGAGTTCAGCAGCCACATTAATAAGTCAAATGTGCACATCTTGAGATGACAGAAATAATATGAGCATTTTAGTTTAAATTCAAAGCAAAGATTTTATTTGAGCAAAGAGTCAGTCGTGTGATAGTTTTAGCTCTCTGATGTGTGATTTACTGAACTGGATGACTTACCTTCATCTCCACTGCATCCTTCAGTCTGCTCATGTGTTCCTTCTCTTTGTCCATCACCGTCAACTCATGCATTTGACCTGAACACACACACACACACATACACACTCAGTCTGTTACCATCTCTGATCTTGAACTTGGCCTGATGTGACAAACAGCTGCCAAACAATCAGAGAGCTGTGTTTCGTGTAACCATGGTGTCACTGCCTGACCTTGAGCATGGAGCTTTGCAACCTCCTCCATCAGAGCATCCTGACTCTCCTCCAGACTCCTCTTCTTCTGCTCCACCTTCTGCAGGTCGTCTGTCAGAGAAACGATCTTCGCCTGCAGCTGCAACATCACACACAGGATGGTTGGCAAGCATTCAAATACCGATAATAATGACAAAACAGTACAGTGGGAGTATTGTAGTAACCCAATTTAAAGAATCCTACTGATAGCAAAGTAGTAGTACTTAAAGTACTTTATCCTTTTACATATGTATTAATTTATAAATAAATATAGGTGTAATCAAAATAAAGGGGCCTCAAAGTTTTAATGAAAGATGAGAATCTTGAAATTGTTTTTTTTTAGTTTTTATTTTTTCTTACTGAAGACAACGAAAAAAACCAAAAAAAATCCCACTCAAAACAAAGATAGCAATACTTTACTTAAAGTTACATTAGGAAATGCCACCAAGTTTTTTGATATATTTTAAGTGTTTTTAATCTCATTACCTTAAATCTGTAAAAGTCTGAGAAACCACATAAGAAAAACCACTGAATTTCTGTCTGCAGCTGTGTAATCTGTTACCTGCGAGACAAGCAGCTGACAGGTGTTGAGCTCCTTCTCGTTGGCCTCCATCCTGCAGATATTCTCCGTCAGGTTGACCTCCAGCTGTTTGCTGCGGTTCACCAGAGATTTCACCTCTGATTTCATCTTGCTGACATAGAGCCGAGCTGTGGTGAACTCTTCCTCCATCACTCCACTCGTCTCCGTCATCTGATTAAAGAAGAGACATAATGACATGACGGAGAGTCTCCACAGTTTGTTAGCAGCTGTGTTAGCATGATGACCTCCATCTGCTGCCTGAGTGCAAACCAGGTGTTTGCTACAAAGCTCCACAGAGATGATCATGTATGAATCTGAGGTATTTGAATGAATCAATAAGGAAAGTGTTAATCAGTATTCAGAGTAGACGAGTAAAATGAGCGTTAGTGTCAAAGTTTGAGGAAAACGTCATGTGAACAGTAGCGATAGCTTCTTCTTTGTCTTACAGCTTTGAGGTCGGTGGTTCCAAGGACGCTGCCGATGTCACTGAGGTCTCTGAGCAGCAGACTGAGGATCTCTGCTGACCTCTTCCTATGATGAGAACTGATCTCCTGCAGGGTGGACAACTCCCTCTGAACTGCCTCCAGACTCACCTGGAAACAAAGGATAAGAAGTAGAGCTGATCTCTACCAAACATACAAATCTCACACAAAGAAATAGGATCTAAACGCCTCTACCGTCCTCCCCTCTAAACATCCAAAACTATCTTTGTTTCCAGATACTCTTGTTTCTTTATGTGGACTTACAGTTTTGTGTGAGAGTTCCTCGTTTAGCTGTTGGTTGCAGCGGTTTTTGTTCTCCACCTCTTGACTTTTGTGGTCATAGTTGACTGCCAGCTCCTCCAGAGCCTGCAGCACCTCCTTCACCTCCTCTTTGGCTGAGTCACTGTCTCTCTGCAGTCGTGATAACTCCTCCTGTAGACGCTCGTAGTCCTGACGACTCGACACCATTAACTGGATGGACAGATTGTGAGGAGGTGGTGATGGTCACAATGACAGATGGTTAGAATACACAGTATTCTGGAGTTTATACACCTGAGTCAGTAAGATTCAGGTGAGACTCACCTCATCTTGCTCGATCAGCTGCTGTTTGAGTTTCTCGGCTGTCTGACTGTGTTGGTTGATCTCGTCATCCTAAAACATGAGTCAGCAAAACTTAATTCTATGTTCTTTGATTTTTACAATGACTCAGACAAAAAGGGTTAAAATGTTGGAGGGAAATGCTCACTTCCACATCACGTCACACGTTGTTGCTGCAGGTAAGACTCGCCTCATAACCCAGGTGGTTTCATAAGCAGGGCTCACCTTGTCATCCAGCTGATGGTACAGGTCGGTGATGAGCGTCTCGTACTGCGTCTTCTCTTCGTCGGACAGAGGAACAGGCGGTGGGACCAAACTGTCCATCACTGCTGTCGTCTCACCGCTGCTGCTCTTCTTGTTTCTGCTGCTCAGCTGCTCCTCAACAGGTACTGACTCACCTGGAGAAGTTAAGAAAGGCTGAGCTTAAAAACTGAATGTCACACTGGATCAATAACCAAGTGACAATCATTTTGATTTCCTTTCCAAAACGGTAGCATAGCTGTTAGCAGCTGATCTGTCAGCTCCAACATAAATGTAAAGCTCATCAAATAAATGTGGGAAAAGCCGCCTGTGGTGGTAAATCTACGTATTTTAACATTTTGTAGGTATTTACTTTTAAAGGTCCCATAATATGCAAAATACACCTTTTAATGGGTTCTTTGCTAATGAGCCCCAGTATGAGGGTGTTTAAGGTAAACAAAGTGGGCTAATGAACTCAGGGTCATGGCTGAAGCCACATCGACTTCCTGAGAGAGACGTGACCAGCATCTGCTTGTCTGCATTTAAAGCCACAGCCAAAGAACCATCACGTTCAGAAGAAGGCTAGCTAAAAGGAAATCTGCAGGGTTTTGGGTCCAACACAGAGGACATTCCAGTTCAACCAGGAAAAAAGTCCAATTTGACTGAATTTTTTAAATACAATAAAAATGAGATAAATGCAAACTCACATTCCTGCAACGAGTTCGTGACGTGACTGCTGTGTCTCGACATTTTACCTTTCCTCCAGCGTTTCAGCTCATTTTCCAGTTTTTGTATCATGACGTTCAGACTCCTGTTCTTCTCTTTCTCCTTCTCATACTTCTTCTTCCACTCCTCGGCGGTCAGTTCCAGGTTCACAGACACTGTGTTCTTTATAGTTTTTGCTCTAAAACACAAGAAAAAGACAGAAAAAGGTTTTCACAACATTCAGTGATCTGCATGATGGAGGGATGGATGAACTCCGTCGCCACTGAGACCCCTAACCCTCCAAACATTAGTCACACATATGCCTCCACCCACACAGATATTAATATGACGCCTGTGTGCCATAACACCTGCGTAACACACCTTTGTCCGAACATGAGGGTGGACTTGGTCTCGGCCTCGTTGTACACAGATGGAGAGCAGCAGATGATGATTGTGGTTCGACAGTTTCCTCCCAGAGAGTCCTGCAGGATTCGGGTCATCTTACTGTCTCTGTAGGGGACGTGGGTTTTCTGTAGACAGGAGACAAATAAGATATGAACGCGGTGACAACATGTGAGGTCACAAAAATAAGAACGGTCAAATACTGTGTGCTGAGGTTTCACACGAAGCCGAATGTCAGAGGAAAAGTGTTTTTGTGAGGTTTATGATTCCTGTCAAACACACAAAGTTGAGTTCTGAGTTACATTAGACAGTTTTGTTAGCGCTAGCAATATGCTAGCTGATGCTAATGTCGGCTAACAATGCTAAACTACGCACAGAAAGAAAGACTAACCGTTCCTTCACTCAGAGCAGCAATGACGTTTCCAAGAGCAGAGAGAGACTTGTTGATGTTTTTTGCTTCATCCAGTACGGAACCTTCGGCTCCGGTTTTACTTACCTGAACAAAAACATCATCAACATCATCTTCATCACCACCACCATCATCTTCATCAACATCATCATCATCAACATCATCATCATCATCATCATCACCATCATCATCATCATTATATCATCATCGTTATCTTCTTCTTCATCGTCATCATCATCATCATCAAACACTATCCTCACCATCATCGTCAGCCTACCAGAAAAATCACTTGGATTAAATTAACGTATGAAGCTGATGAACACATGAAAGAGGAAATTAAAACAGGTTATTGATCAGTTCCTGTTACTGCACCTGTCAATCAATTTATGTCCAAGAACCATTTTTCACAGAAACGTTCAGGTCACATTTTTTTAAAATACTGAAACATTTTTCAGCTGTGAATTTTTTCTTTCATGAAGTTTGCACAAATATATATATATATATATATACACACACATATATAAT
>JAPZDV010000005.1:24292970-24314870 GCA_029814665.1 Acanthurus lineatus | reverse complement strand
CCTCTATCTTCCATCAACTGGTCACGCTACTCCAATAGGACCAACCCCCACACACTGCTGCTGCCACTGCTACACACACACTCACACACACACACACACACACACATACACACTCTCATACTGTGACACACACGCACACACACACACACTGTAAAACACTGCATGCAGTTCAGACACACTCAGGTTTTCTTTGTGTTTTTCCTGCTCAGTTCTTTCGTTCGTTCCTCTTCAGCCTCGAACACAAAGTAGTTTTCATGTTTTCATGTTTTCAGGTTTTCATGTTTTCATGTTTTCAGTGACAAACTTAAAAACTTCTCTTGGAGGAATGTGATGAAAAGTGTTTGCAGTCTTCATCTTCCTTACGAACTCCTGCATGAAGCTCTTTTATAACTGTAAAGGCAAAAACCAGGAGAAGAGCCTGAAATCGCCGCCTGCAGGAGTTTGATCAGCTGACAGTTCAA
Source organism: Acanthurus lineatus (assembly GCA_029814665.1). Lineage (NCBI taxonomy): Eukaryota > Metazoa > Chordata > Actinopteri > Acanthuriformes > Acanthuridae > Acanthurus > Acanthurus lineatus. The sequence continues at coordinate 24,314,409 of JAPZDV010000005.1, read as the reverse complement.
ACAGAAACATAAACGACTGTTTTCAAGATTTTATCACCTTTTTCTTCCTTTCTTTGTATTTTTAGAGGACGACACTAAAACTCAGGATGTATTTTTCAGTGATGACACGAACCTGGAAAAGTGCTGAATCTGATTCATAAGACCTGAACTCTGATAGTTTTCTGCAGGTCGGAGGAGCTTCAGAGTTTCTTCATGTTTCTTTATCACATGTGAACTCTGGAGGTCGGCTGGCGTCGCCGCTGCAGCTGCAGCTTTCTCTCCGTGTTGCGTGTCTAACGTCCCACGCATGTCGGACAGGAGCGTGTTCACTGTGTGCATGTTTGCAGGATCAGCAGCTGCTCGTGTTGCAGCAGCATGCAGATTAACAGACGCTTCGCTGTGCTGCAGCTCTCTGCCACTCAAACACAACCAGCGACCTCGTGACCTCAGGGGGCCTCAACTCACGTCCTCCGTCAGGTTCACAAGCTTTCTCACTTTAAAAATAACTTCAGTCAACACACGAGCCCAAACTGAAGGCAGTTTAATCCACGGAGATCAACGGCAGCAGAAGGAGACTCAGACCGGAGAGAAACACCTGGAAACAAAGACGAAACTCGAATCGACTCAAAATGAAGACTTTTACTTTGAAAAAATAAAAAAACAAACCTCATATTTTCACTCATTCATTGTTCCAGTTTATTGACAACCTCCTGAAGAACGACAAGAACCTTTTCAGAGTAGATAACCCTCTGTAAGACCACCAGAACCTTCTCAGTGACACTAAAATCTCTTTAATGACCCTCCTCATTGACAGTTGGACCAAGAGCTTCTGAAAGGACCACAAGGACCCACAGAGCTCCTACTAGAACCAAAGGAACTCAGAAGACCACCAGGAACTCTGGAATTAGTCATTGACAGCCACTGACAGGACACAAGAACCTCCTGAAGAACCACAGGAACCTCCTGAAGGACCACAAGAACCTCCTGAAGGACCACAGTAACCTCCTGAAGGACCACAAGAACCTCCTGAAGAACCACAGGAACCTCCTGAAGGACCACAAGAATCTCCTGAAGGACCACAGGAACCTCCTGAAGAACCACAGGAACCTCCTGAAGGACCACAAGAACCTCATATGGACCTTTCCATGCACATGTACTCGGCTGAGTTTGGCTCAGCTCACAGCAGATGTTTGCTTTGCTCCTGCATGCGAGCGTCTCAGACTGATGACACGTTCGTCTCCACTTGGTCGTTAATTTGCTGTGTGTTTTTTTTCATCAGCTCTGAACAGCATTGATGGAAGAAGCTGTTCACCTGTTGGAGCTGTTATGTCACATTTCCTTGTTTTTTGTTGCTGAGTTCACATCAGCAGCACCTGAACATGATTCTTCTGCAGCTGAAAAAGAACCTGATGAAGAAGTAAAAACAGCAGATATGTGAAAGTACAAAGAGGGACACGAGATAAAAAACCACAAAGACTGAACTGGAAGGAGAACAGCCTCCTCCGTCTCCGCACAGGCAGGATGGGACTCTGGAAGAACTTGTTCGGCGAGGAGAAGGGTGGTCATCTCAGGTTGGCTGTAGTTTGCTGTGGTGAGCACACATCTGAACATTTAGGCTGTCGGTGGAAACACGGCACTGCACTGCACAGCACGGCACTGCACTGCACTGCACTGCACGGCACTGCACGGCACAGCATGGCACGGCACGGCATGGTTTGACTCCATGAGGCCTAAAGGATGAAAAAACCTCTCTGAGGGACCTGGAGAACCTCCTGCAGGAGCCGCCCTGCATCTGCTTTCACCTCGGTTTTCCACCTGTCACTGTGTCGATGTTCCCTGGGGGGGGGCCATCTCAACGCTCTCTGGAAGGTTTCACTGCATCCACGCAGCAGCATCACTGTGAACTCTGAAACTTTCCTGCAGTTCTTCCACATTTCTGAAACTGTGATGAAACAAACAGCCACTCTGTTGAGTTATATAAGTGGAGTTCTTGTGGTGTGAGGAACAAACTGTGCAGACACATGAAAGTTTGTTTTCTCTGAAGAAAAAGAGCAAAGAATTGCAGAAAGTTGCATCATTCATTGTATCACATGTTGGTCTGCAACTGCTGATCAACTTACTCCCCCTGCTGGACAGGTCACTGAACTGCAGCAGCGACAGTAAAAACAGTGAACTGTAGAGTTCAGTTCTCCCACTGAACAGACAGACAGGCAGACGGACAGGCAGGCAGGCAGGCAGGCAGACAGGCAGACAGACAGACAGACAGGCAGGCAGACAGACACACAGACAGGCAGTCATGCAAACAGACAGGTCTTATGTGAATGAACACAAAGAATCAGTTTCTTGAGATGCTTATGATTTCTCTCTCTCTGTCTGTCTGTCTGTCTCTCTCTCTGTCTGTCTGTCTCTCTATCTCATTCAATAAAATAAAATTCAGTATCAATCTTTACTGGCATGACTGTGTGGGTTCAATATTGCAAAGGCAGATAAATATTTTATATACAAAAATTTGTCATAATAATAATAATAAAAGATGTGGAGAACAAAGTAAAAACAAACAGTTGAAACACAAAAGTTAAATTGCTGATATAAAACGGACATACTTCCATCTCTCTCTCTTCCTTTCTCTTCCTCTGTTACAAAAAAAGATACATGCAAAGTAAATCTTGCAAACATCTCAGCAGTCACAATCATCTGCCGAACACACCCTCGAAATCTGGTCATTTATTTAAAGTGCAAAAGTTCCCTCTCCACCTTTCCTCCTTCCCCCTGCTGCCCTGCAACAGCTTTACTGCAGTTTCAGCCCCCACCAACTCCATAAGCATCCATCTGCATGCTCTGACTAAGGGGTTGGCCAAATTTGCTCAACACCCCCCAAAAAAAACCTTTGACTCCAAACTCTATGATTTGCTGCTATAATAAAGTATAGTTCCTGACTGAACTGTAAAATAATCCAGTTAGTCACTTCAGTATAATCTGCACATCATCGATCAATTATTTAACTGTTAAAAATCAAACAAAAGAAAACGATAAACATGTTCAGATTTATTTGTACAAGATTGTTCGATCAATCAATGCAAATGTTTTAAAAATGAAGAGGATTTAATAATCGATGAGCTGGGATGAAGATGTAGTGACGTTATAACTCCACCAGAGGGCGCCATGACATCACACCTCAACATCAGCTGATAAATGTGGAAACTCTGAGGTTCATGTAGAGGACTGAGGAGCTCATATCAAATTAGATCTGTTCAGTTACATACGTAACTTTATTTATCCACAGCTGCAGGACTGAATGTAACATCTGTTCAGAGAACGAAGCAAAAACACATCAAAGTGTGAGCAACCATGGAAGACACAACACGAGGACGCATGATGTGTTTCAGGATAAACAAGCAGACACACTGAGACAGCTTGGACCTAAACTACAGACAAACAGAAACAATGTCTGCAGGTTTGTGTCCTGAAACATCAACAGCTTCAGTTTCTGACTCTTTGATCATTTCTGTTCAATGTTTCATGTCTGAAATAACCGGACACACAGATTCTGAAGGTGAATCCGAATCATGACCTGACAACCAGGACCCACATCCGGACTCTGAGGAGGACCAGGACCCACATCTGGACTCTGAGGAGGACCAGGACCCACAGAGGTACTGGACATTTAAAAGGGAAGCAACAATGTGAGGGGCTGAAGTCGAATCAGAGACCTGTTTCCTCCTCAGAATAAGAAATGGGTCAAACACACATGACACTTTTCAGTGTGATGTGTCCTTTTTGTTTTTTGTAATCAAACCATTTGACAATATAGATATAAATCTTGGATCTTCAAACATATAAAACTGAATGTATATAGTTGCTTTTACAGTGGAAACTCAAAAAAATTACATGCTGTGATGAGCAGACATCAAATAAAAGGCTCAACATAATGTCAGAGAGAAAAAGGAGCCTTCATGGCTCCCACAATGCATTGTGTCATCCTTAATTAACCTGTGAAAAAACATTATTGAAAGCAGCAGACCCTTAATGTGACCGAGGGCCTCAAAGATCTTAAGGACCATCCACAGCCTCCTCAAGAACCACCAAGAACCACAACCACCTCACAGATGCCAGAACTTCGTACAAAGAATGCTGAGGTCTATTCTCTTCCTGTCTGTGGCGCCCCCCTGAGGCTAAAAACTTACAGTGCAGAGAACCATTGAAGATGTTTCCAGGTGTTTTAGATATAATATGAGATGACACAAAACCTCTGTGCTTCTGTTGGACAGAAAACCAGCAGTGTTACGACCACCAGTTTCTATTTAAGTCTAAAAACCCAAATCAGTCTATTAACAGCTTATTTACAACTGCAGTGGTGATGATTCAACCTTTTCATCATCATCATCATCATCATCATCATTGTTATTATTGTTGTTGTTGTTGTTGTTGTTGTTGTTGTGTCCCTGTGTCTGCATAGGTTTCAACCAGGTGCTCCAGTTTCCCCCCATCTCCAAAAAAGTGTAAACTACTGTACTGCAGCAGCTTGTTGCCTGAATTTTCCCCCAGTTTTATTATAAAGTCGGTATAAATGTAATTATTAGCTGTAGATTTCAATAATTTCAGCTTCATTGTTTGATTTCATTGTTTCCTGAGTGGGTTCTTAACAGTTCTGTTCCCATCTCTGTTGGACCAGCATCTGGTCTCTGCTGGTGTCCGGTCTGCCTGCTGTCAGGGGACTTCCTGAGCTTTCATCCAGCTAAAAGGTGCAGTTGCTAAGTGACGGTGGTGCAGCTCTGGAAACGTCTCCTCCCCGCCGGCCGCTCAGCCTCTGCGCCAACATTAAAACCAAATGCACCCGAGGGCTCTCCAAACACTACGAGGAGCGTTTCCTGCTCCTGCGTCCAGACACCGAGGGGGCCCTTTAGTGAGCTTTCAGCTGAGAACACTGTCGTCCTCGTGTCGACCTGCACTGACAGAGTCAGCTTTGTTTACACTGAGTCGCTGACCTGGTGTCTGTTTAACAGAGCTGGCAGTGATCAGACATCATGTGGGGTTTTTATCCACAGAGGACGACTTCCAGGCTTCCAGTCAAAGAGTGTAAAGCAAGAGTCCACACTGAGACGACACAAGCAGCCTCTTTAAACGTCCATCTGCCTCTAGCTCTTTGTTTGGACATGACAAACTGTGACTTTATGCTTTTATGTTCCTGTCTGACTCACTCATGCTGCCTCTCTGTTGGTTTTTCATTTGTTTGATCAATAAAATCCTGAACATAAAGAAGGTGTCATTTTCAACGCTGATAAACAAAAAATAAAAATGGTTTTCCTCATTCAAACATGCTCAGCTTCTCCTTGGTTTAGCACTCTAAAAGTGTAGAAGTAAAGATATATTTCAGGGCAGCGGTTTCAGTCTGATCAGATATCAAAAGTCAGTGTTTGTCTCCAACAGTTTGGATTCAGAATTAGAACAGCAGCTAAGTCACATTTGTTTTAAATGCTGTAGAACATCTTGTCTCTAAAAAAGTCATTTTTAAAAGGTTCATCAAACTCTGACAACATTACTTCATTTAATATTTTCAGTTTCAAATCTCTGTGGACACTAAAGACTCATTCACAGCAGGTTTATTAAGTTTGTTCTTGTTCAGAAGAATCTGTGCTGAAAAAAAACAAAAAACAAACTGACCTGGTGGAAACCAGAGGGAGAAGCTCAGAACTGAAAAGGAGTCAATGATTTGAATGTGAGTCATTGGTTTGTTCCGAATTCATTCAGGAAAAAAAAACACACAACTAGACTGATCAAAGTTTTGATCCTGAAAGAAATAAATTGAAGAAAAACAAATCAATTGTCCTGGCTTATGAAACATAAATCACATGATAGCACAAGGAGCGTACGACAAACTGAGGAGTCGTTCGACAAAACAAAGCAAAACTTAATGAAAAACAAGATTAAAATCTGGTTTTCAGTAGAGATGTTAAAACAGGGACAGAGGTGGCAGCACCAATCAGAGTCCACCAGCCCCAACTTAGATCTTAGAAAAAACCATAAATGACACTTAAAGGATCCTAGGGAGGAGACAAAAGGCAATATGAGACCTGTTAAATAACTTGGGGCGAGGCATCAAGTGAGTCAGCAACATGAGACCCAAGTGAGGAAGCCAGTCGGAGCGATGTGGTCATGTTTCCTGGCCCGACAGAAAACCCTGGCCACAGTATTTTGGATGAGCCGGAGAGAGGAATCAGATTTTTTACTGATGCCAGAGAGCAAGAAAAGACTGAAGTCTGAGTGATGTGTTATGAAGGCATGGAAAATTATTTCCAGATGTTTGTAAAAAGAAAACGTCTAATCTTTGACCAGTTTCTAAGATGAAGGAAGCAGAACTGAACCAGTGATTCCACGTTTGTCTAAACCCAGATTTTGATCAAACACTCTGAATTTTGCATTGCTGACTTATAGAATGGGACACTGAACGATATTCGATAATGGTGTCCCAACTAAAATTTCATCTATGATCAATATGATGCAGGAAATGCTGTAAAAACCCACTAAGGCAGTTCAGACGGCAGATGTGTTTCAAAAACCCAGAAATCAGCTGAAGGATCTGCTGTGAGTGTTGCAGCATCCAGTCAGAGCAGCACACACCTGTTGGTCCAATATCACCTGGAGTGAGTTTTGTTTGAGTCACTTTGTGATTCTATGAGGACAGCAAAGAAAAAAAAAGAATTCTGTGACCAATTAAGAAAAAGTAGATCTTGTGCTGATTTCTCCCCCCGAACAGTTGAAAGAAGTAAGATTCATGTGTGCCTTTACTGTCTCATGATCCACTGTGATCTATTGTGATCTGCTGTAATACACTGTGATTTACTGCAATCCACTGCAATCCACTACAATCTACTGTGATCCACTGTGATCTACTGTCATCTAATGCGATCCACTGTGATCTTATACAATCCACTATGATCTACAGTGATCTGCAGCAATCCACTGTGATCCACTACAATCTGCTGTGATCCACTGTGATCTGGTATTATCCACTGTGGTCCGTGGCAATCTACTGTAATCCACTGTGATCCGCTGCGATCTACTGTGATCAGCTGTTATCTACTGTAATCTGGTGCGATCTGCTGTGGTCCGCAGTGATCTAATGTGATCCACTGTGATCTATTGTGATCTGCTGTGATCCACTGTGATCTGCTGTTCACTAACTCAAAACCCCATGACAGAATACTTGCTTTTCTTTGCTTTTCTAGAATCAAACTGAATAAAACAGGCGGCTCATCTTTGATCGTGAAGCCTATGTGTCAGCTTTCTGCCCTCAGAAAGGGTGTGTGTGTGTGTGTGTGTGTGTGTGTGTGTGTGTGTGTCTGTGTGTAATCATGGAATAATGCAGAATAAATTCAAACTCTTTCAACATTTTTAATCATTTCTCTAGAACTTAGTAGTTGATGGGATTATTTGCGACCATTTAAATCTCTTTAGATCTAAAATTAATATAAAATAAAGGAGAAGTTCAGGTAGTTGATGAAAAAGAAATCAAAGTAGTGAGTATTTGATTGTTCTCAGTGAGAAGTTCTGGTCAGATCAGAGACGTCTGAAGGTCGAGCTTTGTCTCACAGACAAGACGCCGATAAGCTGCTGGACGCTTTCGTGGTTATCGATGACCTCTTGACCCCCAACTCGCCTCCATCAGCCTCCTCCTTCACACTCACTGTCTGTCCTACTGATGTCAATCTGAGTCTCATTACTGCTCCCTCACACTCAGCTCATTATGTTGTCATTGTGGTTTGGTCCAATCAGAGGCTGATCTGGGCTGTAATAATGGTGACAGGAACAGTTTGAGAAAAAAGAGGTGAAGTTTCTTTAAACCTCATCATTTAACAGTAAATCTGCAGCGACACACAGTCGGCAGACGCTTTGAAATCAGCTGCTGTTGTTTCCTTGAACTAGCTGCTCTGAGATCAGAAGATATTCACTCTTTTTTGCTTTTTTGTTCTTTTTTTTTCAATGTCATCAGATGCCCATTTGCTACTAGAACATGTCTTTGATTGATTGATTAAAGTAGTTTTCCAAGAATAAGGATCACTTCTCAAAGCCGAAAATGACAAGTCTTTTACCTGAAAGTGTTCAAATTTGCCAAAAAATCAAGTGAATAAAGAACAAATATCATTACAACGGTCAGTAATTAATCATGATGTGCCATTGTTTATTCTTGTGAAGAGCAAAAGAGATGAAACTGTGTCAGAACTGTCTGTCGTCTTCAGATGATTTAATTTTTACCTGCTTTTTTAAACGGATTCACATTTATATGATTTTTGTTCCCTTGAACTGCTACTTGCTATTTTTTCTTAGAGAAATGACCGTGGACCCTTCAGGATCATCAGCATCATCATCATCATCGTCGTCTCAGACTCTGTTCACGTTTGATCATCAGTTCATGTGGACACAATCTGATAAAGTTCTTTTACCTCAGTGAATGAATTTGAAAGTGTTTGCTGCTTGGTTCTGGGTAAACACAGCAGTCATGCTACTGTCTGACTGCCAGGGGGCGCTCTCCGTCCTGATCTCAGTTGGAAACACATTAGTTTCTCCACAGATCTGATCTGGGTTTGATACTTCAAAAATCAACAGTAACGGCTCGATGAAAACAGCTGCAACGGTACAGAAGCTGATGAGTTCAGCTGCAGCACTCAGAGGAGATGCTGAATCAGCCGAAATGAAACAAGAAAAAAGTTTGTGAAGCTACGAGTGTCTGTGTCTGAGGACAGAAGCCATCCCGACCCGGAATGGGTTCCTGGGTTTCCACCTGCTGGGCCTCGTCTCTGTGCAGAGCTGCAGAGCTGCAGAGCTGCAGAGCTGCAGAGCTGCAGAGCTGCAGAGCTGCAGAGCTGCAGAGCTGCGAGGCCTCTCATGTCTGAGGCCCAGTGATAAAGGCCAGAACATCGCCCCCCCGTAGGCCTGAAATACATCAAAGAGCTGGAATCATCTGAAACTCTGCCCACTGCCTCAGAAACACCAGAGATGCCCCTTTTGTTAGGCATTGAAATGACGAGCAGCTGAAGGAAAATCCAACACAGACTCTCCAAAGTGAGATTCATCAGAGGTCGAGCAGTGGTGGCGGCGATGGTGGTGGTGGCGGCGATGGCAGCGGCGGCTGAAAATCGCTCTGATGTGACTCAAACCATCGACGTTGAGATGCTCCAAGGCTTCGACTGAGCCGAGTCCCTGCAGATGACAGACTAACAGAGCTTACAAATGTCCCATGATGCACCATTATTTGTGACCACCACGCCGACTTCAGAGCGGCTGACACAAACATCCAGATCACAAAAACACACTTGTTTAATGTGCAGAAGATTAACGAGTCGACAGCAGCAGGACGCTCAGCAGACAGCAGAGGCTACAGGACCCCACGGAGGACAAAAAGACCATGATCTGTGTGTGTGTGTGTGTGTGTTGCTGTCAGCCAATCAGAACGGGTCTGTTGAACATTGTCAGAGTCTCAGCTGGAAGTTTGTTGGGTGTTTTGTTTGAAGCTCAGTAAATTTTACATCTGTGATTCACTTCAACATTTGGATTTTTCCCTGATTTTGGCCTCAAGGGGGCGCCTACAGGACAGACTGACAGTGGAGGCCTCGGGTGGTGTTATTTAACTCTGATATCATCTTGACCTTAGTGACATCACTGTGATGTCATCAGTGTTTCCATACAGCCTAACTCACCGTCACAATGTCACATCACATTCAGAGGAACAGCCCACTAGAGGACACTGTTACCATGGTAACGAGGTCACATCTCCATGTATCTTTTATTTTGAAGGAGATTCTGTCACATTAAAGGTCATTTAAATTTTTGCACAGGATTTTAAAAAGACAACAAAAGCCGTCATGTTTTTATGGAAAAGGAGTCGATGAAATAAAGAGAAACTTCCGGCCAAGTTTTTCATGTTTTTTGGTCAATTTAAACTTTATTTAAACTCCCAACAACACAAATCAATGTGTGTGTGTGTGTGTGTGTGTGAGAGAGAGAGAGACATCATATAGAAAAAACTTTAACAAAGTAAATGTTTCTTATTCTTCCTGTTTTCAGCACACAGAAACACAAGGTGTGTAAAGAAATCAAACATGAATGATCTTCTTAAAATCTAAAGAAATTTAAATGGAACCAATTAAAGATTTTGTGACGACGTTGCAGATGAACCTGTTTCACATCACATGTGCACATTTCATCATCTGGGGATAATCTGCTCCAGTGGCTCTGGAAATGACTTCATAAGAAGAGTCAAGTTGACATTTTTGTTACATTATTCTCATTCACATGAGGTTTGTTGGTGTGATGATGCAAACCTGCAGCGGGCCAACAGGAAGTGACTCGTTCGTAGCTGAATGATAAACATCATCTCTCTGAGGACAATCAGGTTTCTGTGTGAAGCTCTGAACTCCGACCGGCTGGAGGTCAGGGTGGTGCTGTGGCTGATGGTGTGACGTTCTGGCTGGTTTGACCTGCAACTCTGATTCAAACTGTCACAATTTAAACTCAAACTGTTTCAGCTGATTCATCTGATCCAAATATGCATTTAAAAAATTATCAGGAAACAGATCTGATGCGTCACATCACACCAAACTTCATGGTCTCTCTCTCTCACAGTATTTAATTCAGCTCTGTAACACTCAGCAGGACTGAGACTGAAAGACAGACTGATCTCACCTCAGGGGGGCGCTGGAGATCTGGACAGGGGACGAAGATAACGGAGTGAAATATCTCCTTCTGTTCAGGGTCACAGCTCTCAAATATAACACACAGGCATAAAAAATGTTCTCATGTTCTCAGCTCCTTTTGATGATGTCATGCAGTGAGCCTGGCTCCTTTTGATGATGTCATGCAGTGAGCCTGGCTCCTTTTGATGATGTCATTGCCTCGGATGTTCATCTTCCAGATATTTGTTCTAAATGTTTGGATGAGGAGGGTACTCTATTCCATTGCTTATGGGGATGTTCAAAGATACAAAACTTTTGGAGGGATGTTATAAAATGTTTAACGGAAATGTTTAATATCAATGTGCCTTTAGATGCCAAACTGTGTGTGCTTGGAATATATCCAAAGAACTTTACTCAAACATCGAAGCAGACCGTAACACTGGACTTTGGCCTATTACAAGCCAGGAGGGCTATTGCACTCTGTTGGAAGAGTATGGATGCTCCTTCATTAGGAATGTGGATAAAGGAACTCTCTAGCTGTATAGAATTAGAAAGACTAACATACATTGCAAAGGGCAAACAAAAAGACTTTTATAAGCTTTGGGAACCTTACATGACTGCCATGACAGAGGGGAACTTAAGATTCACTTGAGAACATTTGTAAACTGAAGAGGGAAAATTTTGGGGGTTTTTTTTGTTTTGTGTTGTTTTGTTTTTTTGTTTTTGTTTTATGTGTGTATGTTTTTTGTTCTGTATTTCGTTAATTTATATCATAACTTAAGTTAATGCAAGTGTGTGTTTGTATCTTATATGCGTTGTTGGAGGAAAACAATAAATACATTTGGGGGAAAAAAATAATACATTTAACATAATTCATTGATGTTTTGTAATTACTGATTGAAGATGATGAAGTTTGCAACTAACTCTGAAGACACACTACAGTACACCTTGCAGATGAAAAAAACAGTATTCAAAATGCAAGTATTCAAAATATATATATTGTTTGGCTAAAGACAAGGCATGAAAACAAAGAGTCTGTTTAGTTTGCCTGAATAAATGTCTCTGGTCGCATTTATAAAGACTGTTGCTTGGATAATGATGTATCTGCCTTCTGGATTAGTTATGGTCTTGTTTAAAGTGAAGAGGAAGAGTAATCTTTTGTAGACAAGAATGGAGACTCCTCTTTGTCATCAAGATGAAAGAATTTGATATAAGTTTTTTGGACTAAATTTTTAATGTGTGAGACAATTTTCTTCTGATTTTAATAAATGGGTTTCTTGTAAGAAGAAAATATCTGCTTTTCAATTTTGTGACATAGTCCAAAATGCCATTTTTTTTTGCCTGTGAGTGAATGCCAGGATACCAGTGTTAACTGTGACATAAAAAGAGATGGAGTTCTGTCTTTATGTGTATAGTTGTGAAGAATGACATATGATGTGATTTTCTGTGAGCTGTCTGTTGCTATGTGAGTGTGGAGTGTGGCCAGCAGTGAGTTGAGGATGTATTGGGGTGGTATTGTGAGATGTTGTGATGTAAATGTATGGCTATTGGTGATGGATGGGCACAGCAAAAACATAAGAGATCTCTTATAACTATACAGCAAAGCCTGGGAGCATAACAACAAATGGATAATGGATAAAGGCAGCACAATATACAAAGACACAGCAAACAAAGGAGCTACACAGGGTATGTGTGTGTGGGGAGGGAGAGGTGAGTGTAGATGGAGAGGGGAGAATATAGAGAGACAGAGAAAGGGTTGAAGAAAAAAGGACTAGAGGGGTAGAGTCCTAAAAGTTTGTAAGTGTGAACAGTGGATCATGTACACCTAGTGTGAGACTTTTTTCAGCATGTTGAAGATATGTATATCTAATTATACACATTTAACCCATGCTTTCTAATTTTACTCTACTTATCTATTTAGAAGAGCCACAGGGTGATGTTGGTGTCCAGGAACAGTTGGCCATCTATATACAGGACAGAGTGGAGAGCACTTTTAAAAAATCTTTAGAAATCCCTCAAACAAATGTCTGAGGCCCACAGTTTTCACTTCATATTCATGATTTATATATCAAAATGTAGGAAAATTTGTGTTGGTCGCAGTCATGTAATGATGGAATCTAAGGTTGGAAGTAACAAGAACTTTAGCCCACTCCCTATCAAGTCCCATGTTAACCTTACACCCAAAAACTTCCACAGGAAAGCAGATGGTCCCACTTTTCTACATCACTCCTGTGACCACATATTCGGCACCACAACAACAAAATGAATATGGCTGCATTCATGCCCGCCAACAAGAATTCTGTGAATTCTGCGCGACCTTGCAATTTTGTCCAATCACCGCAACTTTTCCGCAATTTTGGCCAGCCTCCTGTGAGTTCCACCAATCATAGCAGTCCCCAGTGCAAACGTAATGCATGTACGTCAACGAATTCACTTCCTTGTCTATGGTTTGAAGATGCAGACATGTGCATTAGTAATATCTCTCACTTACCAACAAAAATTACTGCTAAAGACCGTGCAAAACAATTCCTGCTGTAACAAGTCACCTTTGATTTCTAATGAATTATACAAAACAAAGAAAAAAAATGCAACTTTTTAGCAATTTTCACTGTCTCCCACAATTTCATTGCTCATTTGCTGCCGCAAATTGAGGCATTTTAGGCCGCAACAATCTTGGAGGGACTGATTAAGTATAAAAGCCTGACACAACACCTTATCTTTGACTGAAACAGCTGAGTTTGGTAGCTCTGTCAGAGAGGATGAGACAGAGGGGAGAGAGATCCAGCTGCAGTCAGGTGACAGAGAGAGTGATGCGGGAGGGGCTCGTTGCCCCGGAGCAGAGGGTCAGAGCCAGGCTACCAGTGAGAGAGAAGAGGGAGAGAGAGAGAGTAACAGTGGAGCGGGAGGGGGCCCTAATTTTAGTGATCCTGCATTATGGCCAACAAAAATGACTGACTCTGACAGAGTGAACGTGGTACGTGTGATGGAGGAGGAGCAAGAAAAAAGGAGAGATCCAGGCGGGTGAGGGGGGTGTCTCAGATTATCTTGTCCCGGGCCCAGCCAACACTGTCAGCTGGCCTGGCTGCATTTATCACCATCTCCTCTTCCACAAAAGGCATTTGCTCTGGCTGTTGGACTTATGGTCTTGGACTTCAGAGGCAGGAATATAAAAGTCTTTAGGGAGAGTGATGACTTGACACGCATCATATGAAGTACAGTGCCGGTGTGGCACCTGTGTGTTTTGGTTCACTACCAGGTACCATTCATTAATTACCATAGCCATCACTCACTGACAGTTGCTAGGCAGAAAATGACAAAACAGAATTTGACCAGCTAAACTGAATGCTGTACTACTTAGACTTTTAAAGGATAATTCCACTTAATAGATATTACTGACCAATGCCTTGTCATTTAAAGGTTTATTCCACCCAAATATTTCTTGAAAATACTGTTACTACTGACATAATAGTGGCAATATGATGTGGTTTGTACTTGTTAAGCATCAGGCACACTCAAAACGTCTTGAGAAATTTTATAGCTATAGATACTGTTGGATCCTGTGGTATTCATAGTTGTCCTCGGCATTGACAAGAAATTCAGGGCTGCACTGCGCAGTTTGTCCTATTCAGTAGCAAAATTTAACAACTTTATGCAAGAGATTTTAATATTAGATAATGCTTAACCTCTTTAGGGTCATTTTTTTATATGGTAGTCATTTGCAGAAGGATGAAACTGCAATACTGTCTATAGAAGTCTGATGGATGACTGCTTTACGATGGGTCTTCCATAGTTTTGGACAGGTGGTAAAAATGATCAGTTCCAAGAGCTCTGAGTGGTGGGGTTCTAAATTGTCATCCAGGATGCCATACAAAATAGACTTGTAACAAATGGTAAAGCTGATACCGACATTTTTCAGTCTAGACCAGACCTGCCGAGCTCTATAACAGTTCAAAAATGGGTGTTCCTGTGTTTTGTCTTCTACACAATCATCGGACATTTTTTGTGGTTTCAAAACAACTTCAGGACACTAAAGCTCCTACAGGAAGTCTGCCTACTAATATCAGCCAATGCATATCTCTAATGCTCCCTGGAAGGTTTTTATTTTTCAAATTTTTGATTACCTTAGTATATTTATTATGGGTTAGATTTTTATATTTAATTATACCACCATATTTAATTTGATTATTTTATTATATATTTTACCGAATAGGCCACCCCATTCAATTTTCAAGGTTTGGAACAAATTAATAAAATTACCATAATATAATTTGTAATAAGGCCCATGTCTATTTTTTCCTTTTTTTTCCCTTTTCTTCCATGTTGAAATATCACCAATCCAGCGTGCAGTTCTGGACATGACTATAAAGACATTTCTCACAAAATTACTTTTGTTAAAATGGAAAAGTTTTTATTATTAAATAAAAATAGTTGTTTGATTTATTTCCCCAGTTCTGTTTTTCTTTGCCTCCTAGTTTCTGTCATATGAGTTAATAAAACTAAATTTAACACCTAAATCTGTGATTTCGTTTTTTTCTTGAATACTGATTACTGGTTTTGTTGTGCTCCCTCCAATTCATACTCCTTCTGTTTTATTATGGTTTAGTTTGCCCCAGAGACTTCTTAGTATAATTTAAGATGTCCATTTAAGATGTCAAGTTCTATCTGATTCTTTTTTATGACTGCAAATGCCATTATAGTCACCTTCTCTCCACTGCTGTATAGTGTACCATTTAATCTATCATCTTGTCTCATTTTTTTTGTAATGGGTTAAATGCTAAAATATAGGGCAGCAAATAAGGGGAAGCCTTGCTTTACCCCTCTTTGAATTTCTAATTTTTCTGTTAAACACTGTTTACCATAATTTGTGCCTTCGGTTGTTGCTAACAACAACTTTATTAAATCAATAAACTTCTGGTTAAAACCATAAGCTTGTAACAACCCCAACAAGCACTCTCTAGGAATAAGAAAGGCATTCTCAAATGCCTTCTTTTAATCCCAACCAATGACAAAGAACACATATCCTGTGTTGTTACTAACAATATCTCTCAGGATTCCCAAATTATCCCACAGCAGCCTTCCCTTAATATCACCTCTGTTCTTTTTCAATTATTTTATCTAAGACAATACTTAGTCTATTCATAATTATTTTTGCCATTATATTATAGTCGCCATTTAAAAGTGTTTCATGCCTCCAGTTATTAATGTTAGTTGCATCTCCTTTCTTGTATAACAGTGACAAACTCCATGATAAAATGAATTGTGTGGTGTGCCAGTCTTGACTCTATCATTAAATACAGCGGTCAGAAATGACCTCTACACAGGTTTGATAAAATACCCGGGGAAGTCATCAGGACCTGGAGCTTTAACCATGTTCAATTCCAAAATTGCTTGTTTGACTTCATCTATTGTAATTTCTCCACCTAATGTGTTTACACTAACCTCTGGTATTTTTATGGAATCTAAGAATGCACCCAACTTTGACACATTTATAATGATCTTTTTATATATATTTTCACACAAGTTTTTGATAGCTTCTCTCTAATTTCTCACTTAATCATCCTCCAATTTTCTCCACTATTATTTCATGTTTCAGCAACATTTTTATGCAGAATTTTATGTTAGTACTGTTTTAACAAGTTACAAGTAACATATAAATTAGCATTGTTATTAATACCAGCTTGTAAGCAAAGTTCTGTTCCAGTTCTGTCTCATTTTACTTAAGGCATCATCATCCTCTTTTGTTTTGTTAGATTTTATTTTTAAGTCCAAAAATTTTAGCATTAGCTCTCTGTAATTTTCACTACGTATTTGGTTGAATAATTTACATTTATATTTAAAGAACCACTTAAGTCTCTCTTTCATGGTTTCCCATAACTCGATGTTAGATTTAGTTAGTATATCTAAGTTTCTAATAAATTTTATTTCTTTTTCCAAGTCTGTGACAACATCATTATTCTTTAAAAAGCTGATATTTAGTTTACAATAACCTTTATTTTTGAGTTGACCAAAACGCAGAATCACTTCAACTGCAAAATGATCAGAATTGACCAGTACCTGTGTTTTATAATAAAAAGAGGTTGTCTTTATATACATATATATGATCAACTCTTGTTTTGATTTTTTTAATCAAAGCGAATAAACTCTGCTTTGGTAAGATACAATATACAAAAAATCTTTAACATGACAACATTCAATCATGTTTTTAAGTGCTTTGCCTCTTTAGATGGCCTGAGGGGCTGCAAAGGGATACGATCATTCGTGTGTGAAGGCATTGAAGTCACCACATAATATAATGTGATAGCCTAGAGTTAAAAGTTTGTAGAATTTCTTAAATATTTGAACTTTCAAATTAGCTTCAGGAGCTGTATTCACATTTATAATTCTCATTTTCATGTTTACATAAAAAAAGTCAAATAATAAAACCCTACCTGGAATAATCTCTCTACTTTCAATAATCTCAGTTTTGGTTTTAAAAAATATACAGATACCATCAGCCTTATCATAGCCTATGGAGATGATAGCTGTACCCTTTGTCTATATGGCAATAGTTTCATTTACATCTTCTTGAGCTGTCAGTCTTAGTCCTTGTGCACATACAATATCACACTGTGTTTTAACAAGGATAATTATTTTTATATTTCTGTTTTCTACTTACTTAATTCCTCTCAAATTAATAGCAGTAATTGAGAATAAGGTAATTATGTAAATGTTTGCACATTCAATCTAAAGTTAGCCTACATTAAGACCTGGGTTTCTTTTCTGCAGGAGCATGATTTAAAGGTAAAGACTGTCTCTTTAGGGCCACCTTCACTTTTCATCAGTCACTGCAGGAGAGTCTCTTCCACTAGAGTCTAGCTCGTTGCTGTAGGCTCGGATGTTCAGAGAGCCTGGTTCTTCACTGGCTAAGTCATATCCTTCTTCTTCTTCCTTGTCATCTCAATCCACCTCCAGCCCCCTGTCTTCTCCGGTGTCTGAAGGATTAGAAAAGGAGGACTAAGAGGGCAGTAAGATCTCAGCAGCCAGCTGAAGCTTCATTTAATGATCTATTTCCTCTTGTTGTACTTCTCCTATGTCCTCTGCTGATGGATGCTGGGACTAATGCTGGATTCCTCCCAGTGCTGCAGCCTTTTTCTTCAGGGCTGGTGCAAAATTGCCCCTCCCACAACTTCTTCCTCTTCAAACAGTGGTTGGATTGCTCAAGTACTCCACTCAGTGCTCTGCACAACCTCGACTCTTTGCAAGTTGCGGTCTTTTTCTGGCAGCAGGACATGCTACAAAACGAGGCTTCAGCATTTGTCCCATGCTGTTTGTCATGTTTAGATGGGTCTTTATTTTGATGGTGTTCTTCAACATGTGACTTTCTCTGGGGCCTGGTTTTGTTGCTGTAGGGGTGGGAGAACTGGAAATAGGAGTGCCCTCCTTCTCCACACAGGCTACACTCAGCAGAGCTAGAGCAATCTTTGGCCCTGTGACCCAAATTTCCATGTCTCCAACATTTCACTTTTCCGCAGTCTTAAAATTGATATATCTGCTGTTGCAGATGAAGCATCTTCTGACTTGGCCAGGGTAAGAGATACGGCCGCTGTATGGGCCAAGGAAGGTAGCGTTTGGTTGCATTTTCTACATATTTTGCTCTGCACACTTCAATTTTACTTGGTATTTTCTGATGCCGTACCATATTCCAAATTGGTCATCTGGTTTGAATGGCTAATCAAGAATGTTACAGTAGTGACTCATATACAACTCCACATTATGGTCAGACACCTAGCCTGTCCAAAACTTGACCACTATATTCATGATGTCAATGGAGATGGCTGACATAACTTGCCAGGATTTCCACAGGGCCTCCTCTGCTTGGGAAGCATAATTCTCTAGGAACCGTCAGCAGATTCTTGGAAGAAGCATAGTTCAAATTCACATCTGTTTGATAGGGCAATAAATGAGTAGATATCTCTGGCACAAATCAAACTGCTTTGAACAGCAGTTCTTTGCCCACATAGGTTTGTGAGGGGGGATCTCCTTTAGCTGTGTATTTCAGATGTACCCAATTCTGGGAAAAGCAGGAGCCAGAGGACACCATGTCCTTTAACTGAGATTTGGTTCAGACTCTTCAGATTTAAATATTGTGTAGTTAAAGGGACAACTATTAATATATTCCTCCTTTCCCTCTGCTGCTTAATCTCTTACTTTATTCTTGGAACAGACTGCACCGAGTCCACTTGCTTACCCTGCCTCTGTTTCGTGTTATTTTTCTTCTTCTCCTTATGCCAATCCACTACCAAAGAGTTTTCTGTCTATGATGAAAGCTGACATCAACAAAAAAACGAAGGCACCTACATTGGGGAGTATCCGCTGTGACCAGTGACCAGTCATAAGTGGGATGGGGCCTGCTTTGGTTTCCACCCCCGAACTTTCAAAAGTCTATGACTCAAGCAAGCAGAACTTAGCATTGAGCACACAGGGGGAGAGAGAGAGAAAGCTACAGCAACCCAGCGCGAATAAAGCAGCTGCTTGTGTGCATGCTGAAGGGTTTAAATTACACACAAGATGACAGGATGAGTTTTAGCGCTTACTTACCAAATGCTGTGTATTTTTACTTGCTCCTACCTCTCCGTACCTCTCTCAGTTGTTGAATTGTGTACAAGAGACTAAAAAGTGTGTGAAGTAGTTAATATCTGCACATTTAATATAAAATAATTTGCTTGTGCATGTGTTTTATCGCTCACTTGACATATGACATACAGTAAATGTAATTCTATAGATCACTTTAATAGCACTTTTAATTCAAGCCAACCTTTTATGGTCAGATGTTTTTAACAACTGCCTAGAATAATGTAGCAAGCTAAGTTTCACAACTCGCTGTCTCCAGTCAATAACTAGTCATTAGGCGAGCTAGCTAACAGAAAGTGCTAACACTGAAGACAAATGGTGTTAGCTACAAGTTTAAGGCCAAAAATAATGCACACACACAAATACCATGCATGTGACAGACATTGTTCTACAAGGTCAAGAAGAAACGGAGTTGTCTGGCAGCTATGTTAAAATAGTTAACATGGTAAAATCCAAATAATTTACATTTTCACTTACTTAATTACTTAATTTTAAAAAATAATACAATCATTATATACTCACCACTTCATGTGTAAAATACAAATAATCTTGAAACCAGATTAGGGATTTGTTGTTGCACACAGTAATAGAAAAACAAGAGCACAGACAATAACTCACACACGTAAATTGAACACACTGCTTTTTAGATTAGATATGGTGTGTTATCATTTGGATTAGTTAAATGAATGATTTTGAACATACGTCATTTGTTTGTCTGTTCAGTGTCGTACATGAGTGAATGTTGCCAACCTCTACACTGTAGAACTCCAAATACTTCAACTTTTACTGACAATTTATTGGGTAACTGTGATTATGATTATATAATTAGTTATTTTTCATAGTTCCAAATTAATAGTTAGTCATTTTATTAGACTTATTTAACAATAGTCCATCTTTTTTGTAACAGTAGTGCCCTGAGGTAGATTTAATGTAAATCAAATACCATTACTCAACCTAATTATTAATAATTTTAGATAGGCAACCCAACCGTATTTGGTACACCCCTTTTACGCACCGAGTCCTAACATTTTCGGCACCCATGCAAGGTGGTGTGTAGTTGAATGCTTTTGAATTTGCTTTATGAATGAAATAAATGTATACTTGTTGCATGCAGCACATGGCTGAGGCAAAGAAGTCATCTTTAGTGATCATGAATGAATTATGTAGGTAGGAATGAGTGCCAGCACAGGTTCAACAGGCAGCCATGTTGGTTTTCTTCATTTGGAGTGGATACTCCACAAGGTGTTATGATAATCTGAAGCCAAGATTGAGAGGTGCTTTGGAAAACCCCAAAATAAGCCTATCCTTTTTATTAAGTAAGTTTTTCATGCAAGAGACATCTGATTTAATAGTTATAGTTTCATAGTTTAAAGTCTAATTAATTTAATATACTAAGCTATGAAAACATGGCTGCATTCATGTCCTGAATGTAGCAAAACTTGGTCAAGTTCAACAGGTACAGATTTTGTAAAGTTTCTGCGACAGTGCACAAATAAAGTAACCTTCAAAGGAACTAACGCCGAATGAAAGGATGTTTTGCTTTCTTTTCGTCTTTATGAGTACTGCTTAAAGTGCACTTGCAGCTGCCAACAACTTTTAATGCTTTCTTGCATAATATAATATATATCCTCAATCATAAAGCAAGGAATAATTATCAATATAACAGCTTAAACCATGCCATTTGTTTTCATTGTTTCTTGTATGACAGAGGCTTTACTGATGATTAGATCTTCAGTTGCAAAAAATGTATAGACATTTCAACACTTCTATGGGAACTGCATGTATTCTCTTTCTTCATCTGAACAAAAAATAAATGAATTAAGCGGCGGAATGCCATTTAGATGTGCTATGGACTAAAGTGGCAGAGCAACAAAGTCAAAATGTAAAATATCATATTGTAGGCCTGTTAAATTATTTAAAAATGTACTATGTATTAATTTTGTATTCCAAAAATATGATATAATAACCAGTATTACATTCTGCAAGGAATAAGAAATATTATGAACATTGCACCAACCATGATTTTTATAATCTCACTTCAATCTACATTTTTATTTAAAATCATTTCTTGGGGGGGGGGGGGGGGGGGGGGGTTAGGGTTTTTTAAATGTATGAACTAAAAAAAAATTAAATGTAAACAAATAAAAAAAAAAAATGGGGGGGGGTTTGGTTTTTATTGT